>JABUQX010058245.1:7500-20000 GCA_015478945.1 Trachelipus rathkii | reverse complement strand
TTATTATTATTATTATTTTATTATTATTTTTATTGGTGCTACCTTCATTACTGTAATTATTATTTTATTTTTGAAAAAATTTGTCCCCATTATATCTATAAATATTGTTATTATTATATATTCTAATTGTATCAAAATTGGTTTTGGGATTACATTAAGCTCAATCCTTATACCCAATTCCTTAAATTTAATCACAACGGTATTATTTTGGGGCTCAAAGGACCTACATTGTGTTGCAATTAGTACCCCCCTTTCAGAAAATGTATTATATTAATATTGTATTCTAACATGTTAAAATTAATAATGTATATTGTTCATTTCCTGAATAAATTGGTTTAATTGACTGATTGATTGATTATTATTATTATGATTATTATTTATTTTATTATTATTATTATTATTATTATTATTATTATTATTATTATTATATTATTATTATTATTATTATTATTATTATTATTATTATTATTATTATTATTATTATTATTATTATTATTATCATTATTATTATTATTAATTGACAATTTCAGTATCAAAATAAATTTAGTGGAACGGCATAGGGCTTCAAATGCTAAAATACTCGGAATAATACTCGATGAAAAAATTGACATTTAAGATCATGTTAACAATCTAGCTAAGAAACTGGCTAGATACATGTATATGCTAATAAAATTAAAAAATACTGTACCTACTTCCATTCTTAAAAAGATATACTATGCATTGATACATCCCCATTTACTATACTGTCTTCCTATTTACGGAACCACAAGTAATTCTGAAATACATCCTGTAATTGTAATTCAAGAGAGCTTTATTCACCTTATTAGCAGTACAAGAGACTTTTACACTCATACACAACCCCTGTTCAAAAAACTAAAGATATTACAGTTTAATGACACTCAATATATCACTACTAAAAGAGTTACATAAAATTATCCATAGCAATGCCTGCGTGTTCTTGCTAGAAAATTTTCGCTCAAACACTTCAGATTGTGGGAATTTTTTTCTTCTTAGTTACTCCAGTTATATAAGGGTCTTATCCGCACTTGGATGGAATACTGTTTTCACATTTTGTTTGAATCCGGTTTCACCCTTTTTTTAGATACTGTTGAGGCTAAGTCTAAGAGGTTAATAAACTGTCCCCTACTTTCAGAGTACCTTGACCCTCTTTATCTGCGACGTGACATTGGTGCACTATCTATTTTCTATAGATATTACAACGACAGGTGCTTGAGAGAGCTGACCTCTCGCATTCCTCCACCACTGCGTCGCCCTCGTAGCACAAGAGGTGCCTTGGCCTTACATGAATATTGTGTGAGCATTGGAGACTCGAGTCTCGTTCGTTGTGGAGCCTCCTTTCCAGGCACATCTGTTTTGTGGAACTCCTTACCTACATCTGACTCTCCTGCTGTTTCAACCTTCCTCTCTTTAAGACCTACTTCTGGGTGAACCTGAGAGAAATGCGTTAGGCAAGGGATTAGATGAGTTTGATTTCCTATTTTGTTGCTCCCCCATGAAAAGAAAAAAGAAAAAAGTCGAACTTGTGTTGCCTCATCTATTATATGAGCTCAACAGTATTGTGATTATATCTCGACAATTTATAGCATATATATATATGTATATCATCATCATCATCATCATTATTTCCCTAGATTGGGAGTGAGGTGCGTCGCTTACATCTGAAACAGAAAGGTATTAGAAGAACGCGACGCAAGTTGAAAAGAAAGCCCCTTCCCCCCTTACCGTCCTCTTTATATCCTTAAGTGAGAACTCGCCGCAGTCAGATAAAAACACCCTAGGGTTTTACGAGACTACGACGGACGCTCACTGTGGTATCTCGTCAATGTGGGATTCATCCCCTGGGTCAGGCCCACAATCATACCCCCTCACAAATCCCCGCTATTCACTCCTATTTTGCACCTTTCTTCTCGTCTCTTCCAAACTCAAATTCCTCTACTTCAGGCATTCCTTTATTGACTCAATCTACTTTTTCTTCGGTCTCCCAGCCGGTCGATTCCCAGCAAACTCACCACTATACGTCCGCTTTACCAATCGACTATCATCCATCCTTTCTATGTGATCAAATATGTCTATGTAGTCTCGTTTATTCTCTCATTTACGCCTTTCTTCACACCACACAATTCCGTAATTCGTTCATATCTCATTTTATAAATTCTTTTCATATCTAACACACCCCTAAGGTTGTCCATCTGAACACATTGTATCTTAGGTCTATACCAATTATTCCAGACCATAGTTTCACTACTATACATTAACACATGTAACAACATACCCTCATGCAAAATCCTAACTCAATCCACCAAGGATTTAATTGCACTAGCCACCTCCCTACCATTCACAATTTTCCTACTACACTCTGCATCATCCGTTCCATTTTCATCCAACATATATACTAAATATTTAAACTCAGACACTTGTTCCAGTTGCTCACCATGTAACATAACTTCACATCGCGGGCTCCCCTCACTAGCTACCATAACCTTACTCTTTTCTGCATTTACTTTCAAAACCCTCCTTTTACACACCCTGCCAAACCCCTCTATCAATCCTTTCAAACTTTCTTCAGATTCACTATCTTCCATTCTCCATCATTCTAACACCTTCCCCTGTCACTCCTACCTCTAATTGCTTCATAACCCCGATCCATATACTAATTGAATAACCAAGGAGACATAACAAACACCTCCCTGTCTAACTCTGTTATTAATATTAAACCAATCACTTTCAATTCCATTTATTCTTACACACGCTTCACTATCGTCATACATACTTTTGATTCCATTCAGAAGCCTACCACCAACATTATATATCACTAACACCTTCCACAGAGCTTCCCTATTAATCCTATCATACGCCTGTTGCAAATACATAAAACCTAAATACAATTCATTCTTCTTCTCTCTCATTTTCTCATTCATTTATTTCAATGTAAAAATATGATCCACACCTCCTCTACCACTTCTAAATGCACCTTGTTCTCCATCAATCAATCCCTCAGTTCTTCAGAGTACTCTTTCGACCAAAATACCAGCATATATATCCTCCTTACAACACTCAATAAACTAATTCTCCTATAGTTCCTACAGTTCTCCTTATCCCCTTTACCCTTATATAAGGGTACTATTAGTATTCTTCTCCAATCTTTCAGAACTATACCCTCCATAAATGCTTTGTACACAACTTCCAAATCCATTCAATCACCATTTCGACTCCATTCTTGATAATTTCACTAGTAATTCTATCTATACCTACAGATTGGTATTACTATTCTTCAACTTTCTTCGCTTCTACCCATTACCTCCTCCCTCTACTTTTTAAATTTATATATATAATATATAAATATATATTATATATATATATTATATATATTATTATTATATATATATATATATATATATATATATATATTATATATAAACCGTAAGCGTCGTATCCGTACAAATAATAGAAACAAATTGAAAAAACATAGTTTTGAGAATAAAAGGAAAAATAACTATATTTTTCAAGCCATAAAAAATATGTAATTTAATAAGCTTTAACATTTTTATATATTTTATGTATTTATTGCATTTATCCATTATTCAGAGAAGAGTACCTTCAAATACTTTCATTATATTTATAGATTACTATGACAACTTATTTATAACATAAAATCCGTTTCTTAATGGGTTTTACCTGTATACAGAAAAAAAAAAATTTTATTCTAATTTTTTCTTACGTACTGTTTTTTTAATTTCACATTAGTTTATTAACTAGGTTCATTTAAATATGAATAAAAAAATTAATTTGATTAACAAATTTTATTGATTGGGTCAGAATAAATATAAAAGTTATAGAAAAATAGTGAAATATATATATATATATATATATATATATATATATATATATATATATATATATATATATATATATATATATATATATATATATATATAATATAATTATATATATATATATATATATATATATATATATATATTATAATATATATAGTATATACTAAGTTAATATATATATTATATATATATATATATATATATATATATATATATATATATATTAATATATATATATGTATTATATATATAACTATTTATTTAATATATATTAATATATATATATATATATATATATATATATATATATTAATATAATATTATAATAATATATATATATATATATTATATTTATATAAGGCCGTAGCCAAGAGGTTAAGAGGGTCTGACCCCCTCCCCCCACCCCCTATGAAAAAAATATTTGGATGGGTCGAGTCTCTTAATTTTAATTATAAGAATAATGAAACTACTAATAAAAGCTAAGAATATATATATTAATAGAAATGAGGGAAACATTTATTGTTCATGAAGATTTCTTAGGATTAGATAGTGACTGTTGAAAGTATAAAAGAGGATCTCTAGCAAAGGTAGTACAACGATGGTTGAAAATAAATAATGACAATCCTATTGGACAGCGATGTGATGGTTCAGCAAAGATTAATTTTTTTTTATAGATGTTCAAGCTATTGAAAATTTGCAGCGCCATTGTGTTGTGTTTTTTCATTGCTGTTCACACTCATGCGGAGTACAACACATTAGAAACTTTATTAGCGCAGGGGGAAAAAAAACTGGGGCCAATTTTAGGTAACCAAAGCGAGCAGCTATTTTAATAAATATATATATATATATATATATATATATATTATATATATTATATATATATATATATATAATATATATATATATTATATATACATATATATATATATATATATATATATATATATATATATATATATATTATTATATATATTATAATATATATATATATATATATATATATATTATAATATATATATATATATATATATATATATTCCGTATATAATATATATATATATTATATATATATATATATATATTATATATATTATATTATATATTATATATATATATATAACTATATATATATAATATTAATATAATATATATATATATATATAATAGTATATATATATATAGTATATTATAAGTATGAAGGCCTTAATTATATATATTTATTAAAAAACTTTTAATAAATAATATAAATAAGGCCTTCTATTATTTAATATGTACCAAACTCGGAATAATACTCATTTTGTTTTGCATTTGCAATTAATTAATAAACAATTAATGAAAGTGGGGTCATTTATTTAATATAAATTATATATTATTTATATTATAATATTATATTATTATTTAAAAATATAAATAATTAAAAAAAAAATGAGTATTTATTATTATTTATTTATTTATTATTATTAGTTATTATTATATTATATTAAAAGATATAAATAATATTATTATATATAATATAATATAAATAAAATATAAAATAAAATATAATAAAATGATAATATATATAAATATATATAAAATTATATAATAATAAAATAATAATAAAGATATATATATAAATCACTATATTAATTATATAATTATAAATAATATAAATAATTAAAATATATTAATTATAATATTAGTATTATATAGTATATATATAATATATATAAAATATAATAATTATACTATAAGTACGTAAATATATATATATATTATATTATATATTAATATATAATAATATATAATTATAATATATATATATATATATATATTATAATAATAATACTATATAATATAATAATAATAAATAATATATATATAAATTATAATAAATACAAAAATATATAAATAAATATAAAATAATAATATAATATTATATATGTGTAATATATAATATATATATAATGTAGTATTAATTATAATTAATAATAATATATATATATATAATATATTATAAATTATAATATATATATATTATAATTAAATATATATATAATATATAATAATATATATTATAATATAAATATGATTAAAATCTATTAAAATATATACATAATAAATAATAAACTATCTCGCCGGTTAGATGCATTTAAATAAATATAAATAAATTATAATATTTATAAATATTTATATATATAAATAAATAAATATAAAATATAGAATAATATATATAATTAATAATATAAGGAATTTCCCAAAGACAAAGACAAAACTAACATGTATGAAACAAAGTGGGTGGAAGGTTAGGTTGCAAATTAGAAAAGTTTTTAAAGCAAGTTGAAGCTTTAGAGTAGCTTTGAGTTGCACCATGATATTGAATCTTCTTCACCAACCTCAAATTCATTGAAATTTGTAATCAACGAGTGAATAGATTATAAGTTTAACTATGGTCAACTTTATTCTCCTTCACTCGTTTATTACGTATCACATTACAGTCTCCGTTAGTGACAACTGCTCTAAATAATATTGAAAATGATAGTGTTGCTTTGCAAAGACTATTCGCGCGCAAGACATCGATAAATACTTATTTTAAGAATTTTGAATGCCTTATTTTCAAAAACTGAAATTGTATGAAAAAAATGAAAATGCCAAGTATTAGAACCATTGTAAAATGAAAAGACAAGCAATCGTAATTCCTTTCGTTAATGATTTTTCAAACTAGTTTGAGAGCAAGTTATTGAGTACTATCGATACTTACTAACCTTAAGTAAAGTGATTCCATCAATATCTATTAAAAAATTTACGAAATTTGTAAATAAATTTGATATATACATTCACATTTTATCATCTATCTCACTCACAACGTGAACTCCCAAGTTATTTCTTTACTCTGAAAAAGCTCAGAACATATTTTCTCATTTCTTCAGGGGAGGAAAAACAACAGAATTGGCTTTAAGTAATTAGTGCTCATCATAGCGCTAAACAGTATAAATGAAGAGTTATTTAATACATTAAAAATAATAATATATAAAAAATAAAAAAAATTTTGTATATATATATATATACCAAGATTTTGATAATCTTCGATATTTACTGAAATAATGAATGATATAAATTAAAGATAAATTTGTAATAATAACATTATCGATAAAATATTTAAATATTATAAATAAGGTAAACAAGAGAATAGTAGTTATATATATAATATATTAATAATACTTTTTACTCGCCAAAATTAACGCACCACTAGCTTTCATATGTCTAAGATTAACAAGTTACAGAAATAAGCAGTTTAGAATTAGCTGGGTGTACTTTATTATGACAAAATAATTAATTATTAGACGAAACCCACCAGCCTGCTGCCATAGCGCTGAGGGTTCCTGGCGGTGTGCGGCTGTCGCAACTTCAAGGTTTCAAAATGTCCCACAATGTTTTCAAATTGGGTTTAGGTCGGAACTTGAATATGCTGGACCAATCCAATTGTTCTTTCTTTAACCTTCGTTTAAGGTATTCGGTAGGCACATCCTGGCCTCTTGTTGTAATCTTGCGTTGTCTATTGCAAACTTAAGACGATAATCCAGCTACCGTATTAAGCAAGAGAGTGTATATAGACACGAATATACAGTGGAGTAATAGAGAATATCTACGAAGATATAATGTACCGATGTTCGGAGGTTAGGGAACCTGCACATCTATAGGGGACGATGCAACTTTGTACACGACCCGATATTAAAGAAAATGTGCCTTTACACTAAAACCATTGAAGAGATCTCAACCAATACCAAATTAGGCATATGCCTCTCGCAGTATTTACATTGCTTACGTACTCTATATTCATTTAAGGTATTCGCATTAAAAATCATCTGAATCACACAATCGGGAGAAGTGATTTAATTAGAGACTGACTCTGGTTAAACTCATCCTAAGCAGCACATTCGTCAAATCACCAACGGTAATATCCAATTAATATAGATGTTCTCCCTAGCAAATAATCGCTAGGTCGCGCCCTGTTTCGATGCTCTTCTGGTTAGTTAGTCGTGGTTCCTAATGGCCGGCCTTTCTGATTAAAGGCCGCCATAAATTTATGCTATTCTCGCAAGAACTAGATAGTCATATTATATGTATTATCCACTCATATACAGGCTCCATGTACCTCCTATGCAGCTGTGATTTATAGTAAGGTTGCCTTGACCTGTTATAATGATAATAATGGCTTTTCTACATACGGCCCGCTAACGCAGTAAGGAAAAACGAGTCTTCAATGCCAGCTTGGCTACGTGGCCTTCCTGGCCCGCCACCTTGCGTACCTGGGGTGTCAAATGGTGCCTCTTCACGGACCCTCGCACTGTTGTTTACGCCCCACATTCCAAACCGTCGATAATACCGAGTTCACGTAGTACCTCGTACCTCTCGCACGGAGGGTAGGTATCTTCTACCGCAACTCTACATCTCAAGTGTCTAGTCGGTACACGCGCCCAATCCTTTCTCACAAAATGGATAATGAAATATATTTCTGGTTTAAATAATTCGTCATCTGAATGTACCACGATATTCTCACATTCCCGCACGCAACTCATTCCCCCAAATGGACTATTTAAGATGGAGTTATAGTGCTTTGTGATTTACTATACTTATATATAACTTATGAACGATGGGAGGATACCTTATAACACCCCCAACACTATTAAACACCTTAAAATAAATAATATAAAATGTATTATTGTTTTGTAAATGTTATGTTATTTACATAATAAAGTTACACAGCTTTCATGATCCTTTTCATTGCGCAACCTGTTAACGATCAAATAGAGCCAGTGGTGCGTATAATTTATGACCAAGTAGTATAAATTATATATTAATTATATATAAAATAATTACAAGTATATATTTTATATTATTTTGAGTATTAGAAACTTTCGTTACAACATTTTTCAATTCCACTTTATATTATACAATATAACTATATATAATTAAATATATATATATAATACTATATAAGATAATTATAATTAATTATAAATATAATATATATATATATATATATATATAAATAATAATAATATATAATATAAATATATTATTAATATAATTATAAATAATACAATTAATAATAGTATAATATAGTATAATATAGTATTATATATAATTATATATGGTTATTTAATAAATATAAATATATATATAGTTAATATATATATATAATAATATATAATATAAATATATATTATAATATATTATAATTATATATTAATTAAATATTATATATATATATTAATATTAAAGTAATAATTAATATATATATATAATATATAATAATATTATATAGTATATATAAGTTAATATGATATATATCTCGACTCTCTTACGTGATTATTATCTCATTATCTAACAAGATATAAACATATCCTTATGCTAAACTATTAAACTAAAAAAAATAAATATTATATATATATATATACTCATGATGTCAGTTACAACCAAAAGGTCAGTCCGATCCATCAACTCTGTTTTATATAATAAACTACACTCGTTCGGCGGACACCCTCACAAGCCAACTTACCGCATACTGAGGGTCTCCTTCAAAGTAATCCCCTTATGGGGTTTGTAGCCACACACTGTCTCGCGCTGAGACGGTCCTGGCCAGCTGTTGGCATAGTCTAAATCTCCAGCGCACAGCGACATTTTGCCAGCATAGGCGCTGATGCTGCCAGTGCCACCAAAAAATCTACGTTTTTATATCTCATCTACTGGACGAAATCTCGTGCACTCCTTAGAGGTCACTTTCAGCTGGGGGGAAAAAGCCAGATCCAAAGTCACCACCGAAAGCCATGTTCGGAGAGTAGTGGAGATATGCACGAACATGAGCAGGTATGTTGTGTATTGCCAGAAAAACTCTTATCACAGTGAAGAAGCAGTGGGCTCGCGATCGTTATCGTGGATGGGAGCTGGCCCAAATTCGCTCGTCTGGCCACAGATATCCAACCGGTTTGCGTTTCGCAAACATCTCACTAGTTGATGGCGGACGACTAGACACATAGTTAGTATTTTAAATAAATAATATTATACCTTAAGAGGTAATTCTACCTTTCTTTTTGAATAATTAGTAGTGACTAAATTGCTACCGATTATTAGGTGTTAGAACATTATATTTAAATTAAAAAGTTAAGATTAATATATAATATATAATAATAGTATCTGGGTGTATATATAGTATAGCTACTGGTTCAAAAACTGGCTATGACAGTAGTAGTAGATATTATATAATATTAAGGTTTTGGAATAAAACGTTTTTTTTTTTAAAATTAAATAAAACCATTGGTTTTTACAAAAAACAATAATAAACCAATGGTTTTTTTTTTTTTTGGGGGGGTTTTATGCTATTTTATTGGTTTGATGTAGTTTTAAATGTGTTTTTAATATATTTAAAGGCAAATTCACTACTGGTTCGAACTGTTATACAATTGTGCTAACACATATTTAATATTCCTCAATAAATCTTTAGATTCTTACAATTTCAAATTTTCTCTTAATAACTGGTAAACTGGGTATTAAAATTTATTATTATTTATTAAAATTAAAGTCAAAATTAAAAATAAGAGTGG
The DNA here is from genome assembly GCA_015478945.1 of Trachelipus rathkii. NCBI lineage: Eukaryota > Metazoa > Arthropoda > Malacostraca > Isopoda > Trachelipodidae > Trachelipus > Trachelipus rathkii. The sequence goes on along the minus strand of JABUQX010058245.1, from coordinate 9,559 downwards.
TACTATTATAATATATAAACTCTATCTGCAAAAAAAGGTTATACTATTACTTTAATCAAAAAAAAAAAAAATCGCATAAAGAATTTATTCAAATTAAGCTATAATGATATACAAATGAATTCTTTTTTACCTTTATATTTTCATTATTAGGAACTATATATTATATATATATATGAGTTATATATATAGCTAGTATCTAAAGTAGCTCTCAATAAAAGTAGTGAATATTAATAAATCATTGTCTGAATATATACCTATGTTCACGAACCCTAACATGCTCTAATGATTAGTGCGCTACTCTAATATATGTCAGATAATACTTATTATATCTTATAACTTAATTCATTAATAAGTAGTATATTATCTCATCTATATCAGTCCGCGCTGAGGCTCAGATAGTGCTTTTAACGAATGGGGTAAAGGCTCAATATCACTTCTCTCAGCGTACCACCATACTACTATATACTAGACGCCCACGGTTAGCACATAAATAGGTCTTGAGGTATCTGTACCACGTAAGTATTTTGAGGGATTAATTTGGATAACTATCCCCCTAGCTTATACTCGTCATAGCTCCGGTCTTCTTCTTTCCTGCTACTTGTTCTGTGGAATTTCTCACCACTGTCTTTCCTTGTGTTTTCCTGCTGATTTAAATTCTCCTCACCTTTTAATAATACTGTATATTCCAGTGTCACATATTCATAGCATAATTTAGCTCAGCTATATTATAGAATAGTATATAGCTGAATGGTTATGTGTATTATATATAATATATATTATATATAAATATATTTACCGTGTTATATACGTATAGGACTTTTTTGCCTTGCTTCAACCATATGAAGATAATAGATCGAGCTGCGTTGATGCTCTACCGGTAGTATGATGGGTTATATATATAGTGGTAAAACTATTGGTTATAAATATATTAATATATATTAATATATTAATATATATATATAATATATAAATATATATATATATATTATATTAAATTATATATATATAATATTAATTAATATTTATAATATATATATATACTATATATATATATAATGAGATAATTAAATAATTGCAAAGCGAATAAATCGGTTTCCAATAGTGATAAATTTAATAAAAATACCCGCAGTTAAATTTTATGGCAACAATCGCGATAAACGAACGGCAGGCTCTCAGCCTGCTTACCTACATATATCATGGCCCAATAAATAGGGAAATTATTTTTATTCAAGCTACTCGATACCTTAAGTTAGGCAAGTTAAACAGTAGATAGGCAGGCAAAGCATAATATAGCTCATTATTATTATTGTTTTATTAATTATTTTTAGTATTTGTACATTAATAAAATCAAAGTTCATATTTATATTAACATTTTATTATATATTTTTTATTAGTTGTTTTATTTTTAATTATTAATTATTTGTTTCTATAAAAATAAGAAAGCATCTGACCTACCATAGCCTATATTCCCTTAACATATCACCACTTGATAGTTATTATACCTATTATATATTTAATGTAATATATATATAATAATATTTATAATATATTATATATATACTAATTATATATATTATAATATCATATATTATTATAATATATGTATAATAATATATATATTAATAATAATTATAGTTAATATAATTAATAATATATATATATTTATATATATAATATATATTATATATATATATATATACTATATATATATATATTATATTATATATATATATATATTATATATATAATATATTATATATATTATATTATATAATATATAATAATCTATTTAATTAATAAATATATAAATTACAACCAGGAAAAATATTTTATTGCCTATTTCAGCTACATCTTAGTGAATTTGAACTAAATTTGAAGAAACCGTTCAACATGATATAGGAAAATAATACCATATGTTTTTTTTTTATGCATTTAAACCATTGTTTTTTTTTATGGTGGCATAAACCTTGAGTTTTTATACTCATCCCAATCCAATTATATTAATATATATATATATATTAATATATACTTAATATATTATATTATTATTAATATAATA
>JABUQX010058245.1:0-2500 GCA_015478945.1 Trachelipus rathkii | reverse complement strand
CCTAACCCCTTAGTCGGGTCTCTATCCCAAAAACTCTCTTGTATGATTCCTCTCAATATGTGTCTTAACTGCGTTTCACAGCTTTAAACTATAAACTGCATTTAAACTGCCTTTAACCTCACACCGTAATTTTATCTGTCTCTTAAAAACTTTTTGGCTTTACGCTTAACTTTTATGTCTTTAACATGTTTGAAATTTTAAAATCTATTACTACATAGCTATTTTTTATCGTTGAAATATAATAAACTAATAAAAATACTTTATATTCCATCTATGTTTTTTTTTATTGCCTGAAGTTTAATTTAAATTAGTTTCTCTTATTTTTAATTTTTATTTTTAAATTATTCTTCTATATTTATTTTTTTTTATTATTTTCATCTATGTATTTATTTATTTTATTTTTATTCATTTTTAATTTATTTATAACTTTATCTTAGTCTATTTACTTCATGCCTATTGTTATTATTATTATAGAAACACCACATACAAACACACACACAATACACACCAACACACCAACTCACATACATACACACTATCACACACACACACACTACACACAAAAACACAACAACACACAAACACACCAGAACTAATAATATAACATACAATTCAACTCTGATCACATTATACAACATCATAATTCTACATATGATTCTAGTCCAATATCCATGTACGAAATTGGCACAACACAACAACTTATAACACATTAGCTAATATAATATACGTAGCTAGGTCACCACACCTAACAAACTACACACATCTATACACTTTATTTGATACACAACAGCTTCACTATTTCGATTACTTATATACTACAACTATTCACTTTTAATGTATGTAGACACTTACATTTATATACTGCATATACCTATAAACCACTTTAAACATTTACACTTACCACTCACACAACAAGATTTATGACTTACACTCAACGACAGATTTTACTTACACTCCCATCACACATGAATTTACCTTTTACTACACACTGATTTTAACTTACACTCGACACACAGATTTACAACACAACATAACATAACATCAACACTAATACCACAAACTTCTCAGTTTTGATACTACGCTAGATACACTCATCATTAACACATAATAATAAGTATAATTTAATTAAAACATTTTATGTGTTATTAATAAAGTTAAAAAATATGCATACTAAATATTTTAATATTTACATCATTCAAATATTTATTAACTAAAATAATTATTTCTCAATAAGTATTCACTTATTAAATAATACTTATAATAAAATCATTCTATCTTATTTATTTTGAAACATGGTAAAATTTAATTAATTAAGCTGTTATAATTAACTTTTTTGTTGAGTATTTATTAAATTTTGAAATTAATAATCAACGTTTTATATAAAATAATGTGCCAGATTTTATGATATAATTTTAATTAAAGAACATATAATTTTATACGCTTAACCTTAAATTCATATAAAATCATAGATAATCAGTAAAGGCTCAAGCAAATACTCATTCAATTTTTAATGGCCGTACTCTTACGACAGAAGCATATATTCTACTTATACTTAGTCACTTATTAACTTCATCTTTATAGAGCCATGTATAATTAGAGTACAATCACTACAAATAAGAAGCAAATAAGTCTTCTCTAGGAAGACTAAGACAGATAACATGATAGAGGATTGTTATATTAGATCACATCTAGTTATTTGAAGATTTAAAGACGTATAGACGAGAAGTGATAATTCACTGAGTAACTCAAGTGATTATATAATGTGCAGACTCAGACTCGCACGCAGATGATAGACTAAAAATATTTTCAAGTTTTAAAATGAATTTTCTGTTTTTCTTTAATTTTATTATTATGTAATCTGAATTGATAATGGACAATCCAGATCACGAGAGAAAAAACGAAAAAAAACAACCAAAACCCCGACTCGCTTACAAGATACGGGAAAGTGACCTCTCTCCGTCATAAAAGGTGTTGAAACTAAACTGAACTTTGGTTTCTAAAAATTTCAGAGATGATCTTTTTTGTTAACGGGAGGAGGCGAATTTAAAGCTGAATCCCAGGTCAAAATATATTTCCAAAGACTAGAACCTTTTTCCAATGTTAAAATGTGGCCTGCAATAAAACTACCTTAGGACCCCGTAAAATTTAAGGCCTGAAAATTTAGGAAATAAGCCTATTTTGTAGATGGAGCCCTAATTTAAATCCATAATAACGCAAGGTACGAAAAAGGTAATTCGTATGAGGACCCAGAAAATCCAGTGTAGTGAAATTAAATATATTTTTAATAATATATTTCTGGAAAACAATTCCTACATCACGAAAATACTAATAATAGCAAAAGTGAAGGAAGTGATTATATGTTATATTGAATTGGACGGAGGTAATCCTTATCCTCTATAAATGATCCGTATGTTGAGATGTCCGAAGAATTATCATATTCTTAGAGAATTTACCTTTGTTCTTTAAATGTAGATATTGTAGAGAGGTAGTGGATGTTATT
>JABUQX010058244.1:25000-30000 GCA_015478945.1 Trachelipus rathkii | reverse complement strand
ACCATCTATTTCTTGCCAGGAATGCTAATGCAGGCCTCGGAGAGGGTCGTGATCGCCGTAAACGGCCTTCTATCTTTCGGCGAAATTGTATGAATCGTATGGGTACATGGAATGTCAGAGGAATAAATGTTGAGGAGAAGAGGAGAGAGGTGATGGATGTATTTAGAAAGGGCAAATTTGATTTGCTCGCTGTGACTGAAACAAAGATGAAAGGAAACGTTGAAATTGAGTGGTGTGGTGTGAAATGTGTGTGTGCTGGTGTGGAAATGAATGAGAGAGGAAGAGAAGGAGTTGCAATTTTGATGAGTGACCTGTGGTACAAAGCTATGGTAAACTTTGTGTGTGTGAGTCCTAGAATTCTATTGGTTAAATTTAAGTTTGAAAAGGTCAAGGTATGTGTGGTTGTGACGTATGGTCCATCTGAGGGAAACGTTGAAGAGAGTACGATTTTTTGGGATAATCTGAATGATGCTCTGGATTAGGTGAGTAGAGCTTCAGATTGATAGTAAGTTGGGGGACCTTGAATGGTTGATACGTGTTCAAAGGGATGGTATAACAGGCGGTTTGGGGGTGGCGGGAGAAAATGAGAATGGTAGGAAGGGGATTGATTTCTGTGAAGAGAGAGGTATGTGTGTAAGTAATACTTTCTTTTAACACAAGAGTATCCATAAGTATATACTAGAGTTGGTGTAGGTAGAGATGGTATCGAAGTGAAAATATGATTGATTTTGTGTTGGTGAAGATGTTGGAGATATGTGTTGGATGTTAAATCAGTGAGGGGTTGGGAATGGGATTATCAGCATTATATTGTTCTATGTAAGATTAAGTTATTGGGGCTTGATGGAGAGGAAGGTGATAAGAAAGGAAGTAGGTAAAATTAAGAGTGAGAAGTTAAGTGAACAAGACAATAAGGATAAGTATGTAAGAGCGCTCGCTAGTAAATCGGTTGAATGTGAACGAGTTGATACTGAACAAATCTGGTGGCAAATGAAGGAAGCAATTGTTAGTAGTGCAAAGGAAGTGTGTGGATGCTAAAGTAGGAAGTAAGAATGTTAACAGCGAATGGTGGAATGAAGAGGTGATGAAAGCGGTTAAAGGTAAAAAAGAAGCGTGGTTGAATGTACTAAAAGCAAATGATGAAGTTTCAAAAGAAAGATGCTTGGAATTATATAAGGAGGAAAAAAGAAATACTAAAAGGTGCATACGTAGGAGAAAACAAGAGGTAAATGAACAGTTTGAAGGAGGATGAATGAGGACATACAAGGGAATAGAGCTCTTCTGGAAGGAAGAGCGAAAGGTTAAGAATGAGAATAAGGGAATCTGCTTAGAATAATGAATAGGATGGTGCTTTGTAACTGATGAAATGGATGTGAGGGGAGTGTGGAAAGAACACTTCGAAAATCTGCACAATATTAACAGTAATGATGAGGTGTTAGTGAATGTGTGTGGTTTTGATGGTGCAAGAAGGAATAGGTATTTTGGGGATGAGGTTATTAGTAAGGAGGAGGTAATGGGTAGAGTGAAAAAGTTGAAGAATGGTAAATCTGCAGGTATAGATGAAATTACTAGTGAAATGATCAAGAGCGGAGGCGAGATGGTGATTGATTGGATTTGGAAGTTGTGTAATAAAGCGTTTATGGAGGGTATAGTTCCAAGGGATTGGAGGAGAGCGGTAATAGTACCCTTATATAAGGGTAAGGGAGAAAAGGGAAACTGTAGAAATTATAGGGGAATAAGTTTATTGAGTGTTGTAGGGAAGGTATATGCTGGTATTTTGGTCGAAAGAGTGCGTCGAGTGACTGAGGGACTGATTGGTGAAGAATAAGGTGCGTTTAGGAGTGGTAGAGGATGTGTGGATCAAATCTTTACATTGAAACAAATGATTAAGAAAATGAGGGAGAAGAAGAATAAATTATATTTAGGTTTTATGGATTTACAACAGGCGTGTGATAGAGTTAATAGGGAAGCTTTATGGCAGGTATTAGTGATATATGGTGTTGGTGGTAGGCTTCTGAATGGAATCAAAAGTATGTATGACGATAGTGAAGCGTGTGTAAGAATAAATGGTGTCAATGGTGATTGGTTTAGGATTAATAGCGGAGTGAGACAGGGTTGTGTTATGTCTCCTTGGTTATTCAATTGTATATGGATGGGGTTATGAAAGAATTCGAGGTGGGGATGGCAGGAAATGGTGTTAGAATGATGGAGAATGGAGATGAGTGGAGGGTGCCCTACCTATTATATGCGGATGATTTGGTTCTGTGTGGCGAATCTGAAGAGAGTTTGAGAGGATTGGTAGAGAGATTTGGCAGGGTGTGTAAAAGGAGGGGTTTGAAAGTAAACGTAGATAAGAGTAAGGTTATGGTTGTGAGTGAGGACAGTCCTCAGTGTGAAGTTATGGTTAGATGGTGAGGAGCTAAGCCCAAGTTCCTGGAGTTTAAATATTTAGGGTATGTGTTGGATGAGAAGGGAACGGATGATGCAGAGTGTAGTAGGAAAGTTGTGAATGGCAGGAAGGTGGCTGGTGCAATTAAATCGTTGGTGAATGTAAAGGGACTAAGTCTTGAGTACGCTAGAGTCTTACATGAGGGTGTGTTGTTACCTGTGTTATTGTATGGTAGTGAGACTATGGTCTGGAATAAGAAGTATAGATCTAAAGTTCAATGTGTTCAGATGGACAATCTTAGGGGCATGCTAGGTGTGAGAAGAATTAATAAAATGAGGAATGAACTTATTAGAGAGATGTGTGGTGTGGAGAAAGGGGTAAATGAGAGAATAAATGAAAGTATGTTGAGATGGTTTGGTCATGTGGAAAGGATGAATGATAGTCGGTTGGTTAAGCGGATGTATAGTGGCGAGTGTGTTGGGAACCGACCGGCTGGGAGACTGAAGAGAAAGTGGATTGAGTCGGTGAACGAATGTCTGAAGGAGAGAAATGTGAGTTTGGTAGAGGCGAGAAGAAAGGTGTATAACAGGAGTGAATGGCGGGGATTGTGAGGGGGTATGGTTGTGGCCCACCTGGGCCAAGGGATGAACCCTTACACTGACGATCTACCATAGTGAGGGTCCATCGCTGTCCCATGAAGCTTTAGGGTGGATTTTCTGACTGCGATGAGTTCTCGCTAATTAATGGTACTGAGGGGGTGGTAAGGCTGGGCTTTCTTTTCGACTTATGTCATGCTCTTCTACTGCTTTTCTTTTCCGATGCTCGTCACGCACCTTACTCCCAGTCTTGGGGCAAAAAGGAAGATAAAGAAAGAAAGAAAGAAAGAATATATATATATATATATATATTATTATTATTATTATTATATTTATTATTTATATTTTTATATATTATTATATATATATAGAATATATATATATATTATATATATTTTATTACTGTATAGAGACATTATATATATAGAAACACATATATATATTTATAAATCTTAAATATCTATTGATATAAATATCTTGATAGATATATACTGTATATATATTTTGTATAGTTAATTTTTGTTATTTTTAATACCTATTATTGTTATATATATATATTCTTATTACCGTTATCATATATATATATATATATATATATATACATAAGACATAGTTGAAGGTATATACATAGCGCTATACGTATTATTATATTATATATATATTATATGTATACATATATTATATATATATATATATATATATATATATATATATATATATATATATATATATATATATATATATATATATATATATATATATATATATATATATATATATATATATATATATATATATATATATATTTTTATATATATATATATATTATATATATATATATATATATATATATATATATATATATATATATATATATATATATATATATATATATATATATATATATATATATATATGGCAGGGTGTGTAAAAGGAGGGGGTTGAAAGTAAACGTAGATGAGTATAAGGTTATAGTTGTGAGTGAGGACAATCCTCGGCGTGAAGTTATGTTACATGGTGAGCAACTGGAACAAGTGTCTGAGGTTAAATATTTATGATATATGTTGGATGAAAAGGGAACGGATGATGCAGAATGTAGTAAGAAAGTTGTGAATGGCAGGAAGGTGGCTGGTGCAATTAAATCGTTGGTGGATGTAAAGGGACTAGGTCTTGAGTGCGCTAGGGTCTTACATGGAAGGATGCTGTTACCTGTGTTAATGCATAGTAGTGAGCCTATGGTCTTAAATAAGAGGTATAGATCTAAAGTACATTGTGTTCAGATGGACAATCTTAGGGGCGTGTTAGGTGTGACAAGAATTGATAAAATGAGGAATGATCGTTTAGAGAGTTGTGTGGTGTGTAGAAAGAGGTACATGAGAGAATAAATGAAAGTACGTTGAGATGGTTTAGTCATGGGGAAAGGATGAATGATAGTCGGTTGGTTAAGTGGATGTATAGTGGTGAGTGTGCTGGGAATCAACCGGCTGGGAGACCGATGGAAAAATGGATTGAGTCAGTAAAGGAATGCCTGGAGTAGAAAAATATGAGTTTGGAAGAGGCGAGAAAAAGGTGCATAATAGGGGTGAATGGATGGTTTTTGTGATGGGGTATGGTTGTGGCTCACCTGGACCAAGGGATAAACCTCACATTGACGTGATGTCATAGTCATAGTGAAGATCCGTCACGGTTCCGTGAAGCTCTAGGGTGGATTTTTTGACTGTGAAGAGTTCTCACTAAAAGGTTTAAAGGGGGCGGTAAGGCTGTTCTTTCTTTTCGACTTGCGTCATATTCTTCTACTACTTTACTGTTTCCGGTGCAGGTTACGCACATTACCCCCAGTCTTGGGGGAGAAGGTTTTTTATGATATATATATATATATATATATATATATATATATATATATATATATATATATATATATATATATATATATATATATATATATATATATATATATATATATATATATATATATATATATATATATATATATATATGGTGGTGACAACTGTAAAAAT
>JABUQX010058244.1:0-2500 GCA_015478945.1 Trachelipus rathkii | reverse complement strand
TGTCCCAAAACCAATTCTTAACACTCTTGACTATTGTTTCACACTAGTCCTTCTCTTCTATAAATACACCCACCTTCACTCCTATTTGGTAAATTGACCACAACACTTAATATCTCTTAATTTTAATACTGTTCTCTCCAACAGTTCCATCCTGCCCTACGCGTTTTTCTTGCACTTTAATCGGGCCGATTTGGGGGTTGCCTAACGTCGCTTCTACACTAACTATAATCGGAATGACTGTTTTGACTCTGGTGACGCTTCGGTTTCTGCCGATAAGGTGGGAACTGTAATCGTTGATGGGATGAGCAGATTCATTCCTTCTTCGACTAAATCTTTCTCTCATCATAATCCATGGTTCGATCGTGCTTGTTCTTTGGCCATTCAGGCTAGAGACAGTGCTATCGATATGGAAAACATTCTCGTTCTCCTATCACTCTTGCTAATTTTCATTCAGCTAGAAATCGTTGCAGGGATACTCTTCGACGAGCAAAGCGCGCTTTCATCAAACGAAAGGGCGCCTAACCTCCTTAAGTTCTCCTACTGAAAAATCTTTCTGCGCCTCTTGCCAAAAACATCTCTAACACTTCTGTAATCTTGCCTTCCTCCTCTTAATTCGATCTGACGGTTCTGTGAATCTCCCACTCGACAAAAGGCCAAAATCTCTTTGGTCTCCTACTTTTCCATCTAACTCAACCCTGGACGATTCTGGCATTCCTCTCTCCCCCTCCTCCTTCTCCTCTCGGGTGTCCTATGCCTTTGCCTGTGATTAATTTGATCAGGTGCATGGGCTTCTGGAATCTATGAACGTTAGGAAGGCTGGTGCGGACCGGAGGCGTTCCTCCCCACAATTTTTGAGGGAATGTGCCTTCCGGCGCTGACCCCGCCCCTCGTTCAACTATTTTCTCTATGTCTCAAAAACAACACTTTCCCTCAGTGTTGGAAGGGGCGCACACGTCCAACACATTTTCTTCAACTCATTTCAATTCTGCTCCCTCTTTTACTTCTAGAATTGCCTCTTCGTCTTAATCTTCCCGATTCTATTCTCGCTGATTCTGGATAGGATTCCGAGTGGGGTCGCTCAACCTGTGAAATTTAATTTTAAAAACTCAACTTCTAACAAATCTCCCTCTCTAAAACACCTTCGTGACAATTCCTTCTCTTTCGACGGGTTCTCTCGTCTCTCCTGTTAACAATATAAACATTCTTGGCCTTAACATAAACAAAAAAAATGCGTTTTGGAAACCTCACTTCACAACGGTTGCTAGGGCGGCCTCAAAGAAACTGGGAGTTCTGTTTAGAGCTGCGAGACTTTTTTTCCTCTTCTCAGTTACTACATCTATACAAGGGCCTCATCCGCCCATGTATGGAGAACTGCTCTCATATCTGGGGGGCTCTGGTCTCACCAGCCTTTTGGATAGGGGTCGAGTCAAAGCGCCAGAAAGACTTATAACCTGTTTCCGTACTTTCCACTTCTTCTTGACCCTCTATCTTTGCGGCGCGATGTTGGTGCTTTATCTCTTTTCTACAGGGTACCGCAACGGCAGGTGCTCGAGGAGACTTGTTCACTCGCGTTACCACTACCTTTTACGACGCCCCTCGTAAAACTAAGGGTGCTGTGTCTGAGCACGAGTTTTGTGTGGATATTCGGTAACTCCAGGCTAGTTCGCCTGCGTTGCTTCCCTTCTTTTCTCCACCTTCGGTTCTGTGAATTCTCTTGCCGATTTCTTCTGTGTTTCCTGCGAAATTTAAATCTCCCTGCACTTCAAAGTTGCGTTCGTTGCTCATATTGCAGTACATTTGCGTTAAGTGTGAACCTTCTGAGGCGTGCAACACCCCCTCCTTGAATAGTGCTCTGCCTGTGAGTGGTGGTGAAAACTGTAATATATATATATATATATATATATATATATATATATTATATATATATATATATATATATATATATATATATATTATATATATATATTATATATATATATATATATATATATATATATATATATATTATATACTTATATTATAGTTTTTTTTTTTTTTGCTGTCGTTGTCTGCCGCGTTCTAGCCACCTAGGGCCGCCCTCATATTCTGCCGCCCTAGGCATTTGCCTAGTTTGCCTAGTGGTTAAGAGGGCTCTGTATATATATATATATATATATATATATATATATATATTATATTTAAATTTTAAAGAGCTATACTAACGAATGTATTGAAAAAAATTTAAATATATATATATATATATATATATATATATATATATTATATAGATATATTTTCAAATGTAAATAAATGAATTTAAAGAATATTTTTATAGATATATAATATTATATATATATTAAATATATATATATATAATATATATAATATATATATATATATATATTTACTGTATACCAGTGGCGGCATCTTAGGGCAGGGCAGACCTGGGCAATCGTTTTGGGCCCCTCGCCTTATAAGGGCTCGCGCGCGCCATGCAGAGGCTAACAGATTATCTCTCTCT
>JABUQX010058243.1:0-17873 GCA_015478945.1 Trachelipus rathkii | reverse complement strand
GCAGTTTACCGAGAATCAAGATTTTATTTGGTACTTTTTTCGTACTTTAAAACGTAGCTATAAAATTAAGAATTATTTTACGCCCTGCTAACACTACAACACACACTCCCCACCTCAACCACCCACCCTATACACATATACACCCATCTCAAAAACTACTAATAATAAACCAACAACTTACATACTAACTACATATTATATATATACATCACTATATATATATTACTCCTACACCCTACTCCCCTACCCCTACACCTGGGGACTATATATACCTCATATTATATATTATATAATTATTATACTATATAGTATAACACTTATACTATACTACCCACTCACACCCATAATATATATAAGAGAGAGAGTCCCCACACGACATATATATAATATAATAACTAACAATCACCGGACCAACTATATACCCTACTACCCCATATAGATACTCAATACCATATATATATATATATATACCTATATACTATATATTATAATATATATATATATATATATAACTAATATAATACCTATATATAATATATATATATACTACTATATATACTGTATATATAATACTACTATAAACTACAATAGATACCTCTATAATATATAATATAACTAACGTACTCTTATATATATATAGTATAATATATATACTATACTATACTATACCTCCCGCCCATATATATATATATACATATATACTATTATATTTATATTATTATATATATATATTCCCGTATATAACCCCAACTAACTAACCACATACCTATATAACTAATAAATATATATATACACCCAATATATTATATATATTATATATATACTATATATATTTATAATATATATATATATATAATATATATATAACTATATATGTATATGTTATATTTTGAGTATTATTATATTATACTCCTATACTTATATTATATATATACCACCCTATATATATAAATATAACCATAATATATATACTATAAATATATCACTACTATATATATATATATCATATATACTATATATATATTATATATAATTAATATATATATAATTATCATATATATAATATACATAAATATATATTCCATATAGTATATATAACCACCACTCTCCTCTACCTATTATATATAATACTAAATTTGATAATAATTTACATTTACTATTTATATTATCTATCTTTGGAAATAAAACCATTAATATAAAGTAAGATAAAGGATATATATAATATATATATATAATATATATAATATATATTATATATATGATATATAGATAATATACTTATATATATATATAATATACATATATTATATATATATAATATATTAATTATAATAGTATCCCCCCACTAATAACAACACCTACTCATCAGCACGCACCCCTCCCATCATATATACTATACTCACTTATATAAATATACCTCACCCACCATACTCATATATATATATATATATATATAATTTTATTTATATTATTAAATAATATAATATATAGATTTACTAAAACGGTCAAGTAGGGGGGCTCGACGCCGACCAACGAGGAAACAGAGAGGGGGGACTTTTTCCATCCCAGTAAGAGAGAGGCCGGTCACCCCAAGCAACCCCCGCAACACCATACATCACCCAAAGGAGTAAATGGTTCCGGAGACCCTCCCCGGCCCATAGGGGGGACTAGTCACCTTGTCCGTTCCCTCGCCACAGCCGCAGAGACCCCAGAACTCCTCCATCTTTCGGTCACAAATTGGGGTTCCCATAGTTTAAAAAAAAAAATTATATACTAACTTTATTCATTATTATTTTGATTTCCAATGTATGCAAAAATAATTTTTTTGAAGTTAGAAACATTGTTTTTTTCGTTATTAAACACACTGAAACACACTCTCCCAAACATATACAATTCAGAAAATTACATAAAGTATACGAAACAAAATTCGTTTGCTTCTTAAATCAATAGAATGTCGTCAATCAAGACGAATAACATTAAAATTATTTCATATTTCTTTAATTTAATTTGAAAACAAATTTATTTTATAATATATATATATACTACTATATCACTATGCATAATATTATATATATATAAATTATATATATATAGTATCTATTAATAGTATATAACTACTATAATACCCTCATATCAAATAATATCAAATATCATATATATATCATATTTATATAGTAGCAATTAGATAATACCCTAAACTACTACCCATATATATATTATATATAAATATAATATCATATTATATATATATATAGTATATACACCCCTTTTCTAAACATACCCCCTACTACACCCTACTATATATATATAATTATATATAGTATACCCGTAATACCTATACATTAATATTTATAATACTATATATATATATCCTTAACCTATACTATATACGTATATATATAATATAATATATATATATATATTATATAATATATAACAACGTATATCTATATATACCTATTACTATATCTATATAGTAGGTTATATTATATGAAACAAATACTATCACTACTACCGATACCCTATATTATATATACTATATACATCTCACTCACCCCCACTCACCCCTCGTTTCCCTAATTTATCATTGCCATATAGATCACTTCTCAGTCTTTAACTTTTTTTATCATTTTCTTCTTCTCCCCCCGGGTGACGTATAAAAAAAGTCACCAAAAAAAGTACCCACGTCAAACGATGTCAATATGTAAGAAATTATTTATAAAATAAAAGATTTCTTTTTTTAATACATTATTTTATTTTAAATATACTAGTATAATAATATATATATTATATAATATAAATATATATATACTATACCCATATATACTATACCTATATATACTATACTCACACTCACATCCTATATATTATATATATATAATATAATATAATAATATATATATATACCTACCAGCCCCCGTCACCTATAGCTCACTAATAATAATATAATATATATATATATATATATATCACCTATACCCCTAAAATATAAACTTTTATTCTAAATAAACTTTTCTCAAAAGTCTATATTTCTGCCTGTCTTGGTTCATGTAACTTCACACCACACTACACACACATTCATATATACTTTATATATAGTATATATATACCCTATATATATATAGATATGTATCCACTACTACTATATATATATACATAATATATATATAACAAATACAACCTATATATATATTTCATATACCTTATATACTACCTAAAGTAGTAATATACCTATACCCATTCCCAACACAACACTATATAATATATATAAATATTATATATATATATACACCTATATTACGTATAGTAACTCTATTATATATATATACACATAGATATATATATAATATAATTCAATTAATCCATAAATAGATACTTCTTCCGCCAGAAAGCACACCAACGTCGAAAAAAACAACTTTCTTTTTTTTTTTTCTTAAACACTACTTGCTACTCAAACTTTTAATTATGATTTCAACTTTTATTATAATTTCAAATATTTAGCTCCGAAAGCTAATAAAATAATAATATTAATGATATAAATACTATATAATTAAAAATATTTAAATGATTGATTTAAAATTTTAAAAACCTGATATCAAACACCAAGACCAAATTTTTATTTTTTTATGAAAAATCAAGATTTTTTTTTTTTTAACTATAATAAAAAACCACGTTTTTATCACCATCTATATATACTACTCATTCCCCTAGCTATAGTAATATAATAATATAATATATATATATTATATATAATCTAATATATATATATATACCTATAACTAATATATATATACTCCTCAACACTCCCTCTAAATATATAGCTATACTCCCTCCTATCTATATATATATACCTCTATAGGTTAAAATATATACTTAATTAATAATAATAAATACCTACGTATATATATATTAATATATATATAGTATATATATATTACCA
Organism: Trachelipus rathkii; assembly: GCA_015478945.1. NCBI lineage: Eukaryota > Metazoa > Arthropoda > Malacostraca > Isopoda > Trachelipodidae > Trachelipus > Trachelipus rathkii. The sequence continues at coordinate 13,933 of JABUQX010058243.1, read as the reverse complement.
TATATATAGTATATATATATATCATATATATATATAAATAGTATTTGATATATTTGTTCTATTATTATTATTATATAGTTATATTATTATATTATTATAGTGTAGTATATAATATATATATATTATATCCTAGAATAATATATCATAGTATATATTATATTATTATATTGTTTTAATATACATTCTTCTAAAAATTCACAAAGACTATCATTATTCATATAGAAAAATTCCTTGAACTTATCTCTGGAGCAACAAGAAAGTTGATAAACTTCCATCCATTATATATTGTGTAGGTTTGATGCAAAACTCATACCTCTAAGCCAAGTTCTGTTACTTTCTTCAATCCGTAGATTGAAAAAGTAATGTTTTGAGAACCTTTTCAGAGTAAGAAATATCTTCCTAGATTAACGTTGTGAGTGAGATAAATGCCTTCACCACCCCAGTCGCCTAACACCGAAATTGTGACTCTACAGTTCAAATTTCTTTGCAAATTTCTGTAAAATTTCTTTTATTTTCTACGATGAATGAGTGCGCTTTACAAAGATTAGTAAGAACCTGCTTAAAACAAATCGTGCAAGAAAAAGAATTCCCTGCATAGCCCTACCTAACTCTCTCCTCCCTTTACACAATTGATTCTCACATCGAGGCATTTTCCACTTTTTCTTCATGAACAGAAAGCGAAAGCACAAACAAGTTCTGTTGTAACTTTTAAAATATGTTTTCATTGAGTTTGCGGAAACCATCTTTAACACAAACATCTCACTCTCTCCCCAGCTCTCCATGATTAAGAGGCAGTTACTGTCACTCAATTATGGAGACCGTCTCAAATTTGAGACATAATGGGCAAGGCTCTATCGTTATAAAGTGAAATCATACAATAAAAACTCTATAAAGACAAATTTGGCTTTTGTTGCAGAGCGTGTCAAAAGACCAGAGGTTGTGTGGTTGCGCAAGAACCCACCTCCCCACATCCATGCACCCATTCAAGCTCTACATAAGCGTTCAGGCACATGCTTTAAAATTTCTATATAATACTAATAATCCAATACGAAAGCTTTGTCCGACCAACCCCTTGAATTTCGCCCCCCATTCGTAGGACCCCTCTGTCCCTGTTGTTTTTGGGAAAAATCTTTAACCTACCTCTCATATATCCTCTTCTTAAAATTAGTAGTGTTGCCATGGCATCTACCACATAATACCTAGTTGCATTCCCCTGAGGCAATTAACGAAGCTTTCTAATGTGTTGTCGGTTTACACCTCGGATCGTGGAACAGCCAAATCCGTGCCAGCGTATAATGCGCTGGATTTTTCACCACAGCTTAGAGACACGCTCTTACATGTTCTATCATATGATTTCTGCACCATCATATCGTTGACCAATTAAAAGTCATATTTATTTCAGCCTTACGTGAGTGATTCCATTCCTTAAGATATGGAAATAAAAGAGCACTACAAAAAAGCCACATAGCCTATTGACGCTGCTTTTTTCTCGTCAGTGCGAACTATAATATTACAAACACAATAAGCTTATGGCAACGCATGCACAACTGCATCCAAACCAGAAGCCATATAACATATATCGCCAACAACTTACCAAAAAGCAAAAAACTACAGAGCTAAGTACATGCTAACTACACTATAAGCTTTAAAGTTAAATATATAATAAAACTGTATAATAGAACATGCAGTTTTACCATAATAACTAACTAAAAGAGCGTTAATTTGGCTTAGTCAGAATATACTTTATGACGCTTCCAAACTATCATCCTACCCTATCCAATCTTTCTTAAATGTTGCCAGTGAGTCACACTCAACAACTCCTTCTTCGGCAAACCATTCCAAAAAATTAACAACCCTAATACTGAATGAATGTTTTTTTACCTTACATCAAGATCACATATCTTCTTCATAATTTTCCTCCACCCACAGAAACGTAATGACCAAAAAACACCCCTACCCACACCCGACCCCCAACACCCCACTCCGAACCCACCCACACCAACTACTTGCACGAACGGATGCACACCTACTCCACCCCCACCCACACCCCCACCTCCCCCCCACCACCCCCCCACCCACCCCCCGCCCGGCCCCCCCCCCCACCACAAACCCCCCCCCCCCCCACAATCCTCTCATCACCCCCCCCCCCCCCTCACCAACCACCCCACCCCCACCCCCCCCTCCTCCCCCCCACCCCCCCCCCCGCCCAAACAACCCCCCAACCACTCCCACCCACCCCCACAACGCCCCCCATTAGTCTCCCTGGCTTCTCCCTCCCGTACGGTACACTATAAAGATATTAGTCTGATCTCAAAAAAAGATATATCAAATATGACTATTCTGAGACAATGTGGTCATGTCCTTTAAAAGAAATCTGCATCCTCCTACTAATGAAAAACATTCCAATTCCTTCAGACCTCTCCTCCCACGGTCCCCCCTCACCCTCACCCAGAAATTCATCCATTGTTCTCTACGTTGTACTCCCTCCTCCATAATCTTGTGTCATCTCTAATAAGTGACCCAAACTTCGTGAACAATATTCTAATACTTGGCCTATACATAGCTCTCATATCAGTGTATAGCTTTTGTTCATAACTTCCTTACTCGCGTAAACACATTGCGATATATTACGACCTAGATCTTATTAGCTGTATTTTCGTTTCCATACACTAGAATGAAGCTTCATTTCTTCAGAATTGTTTGACTATAATGAACATCATAAATCTATTTTCATTGGTCCAAAGACATCAAGTTAATCCCAATCACATCGTATAAAGTTAAATCTTTTATTTGAGTAACCTAAGTGAAGACCCTTACAGTTTTTACTGTTAAAATTCATTGTGCCACATATTTTTCCCACCCAAGAGTTTATCAAGATCATTTTAAATCTTGTTATATCCAGCATTATCCTTATTAAGGTAGCCAATTTGGTATCCTATCTGCAAACTTAGGAGAACCTTCATTCTAATGTCCCCGATCTTAAATCCATTCCCTATACATATAATCGCCAGGACAGCTACGTGACCTAGAAATACCTACGACCACAAAACATGTTCCTCATTAATATATTAATAACTACTCCCAACTTTTCTCTGATCATTAATATTATATTATTCATTATTATTATTCATTCATTCATTATAGTACCTATTAATATATAAAATATATTATACATCACTTATTATTAATTATTATTATTATTATTATATTATATTATTATTATTATTATCATTACATTATCATTATCATTATCGTTTTTTATTATTATTATTATTATTATTATATTATTAATTATTATTATTATTATTATTATATTATTTATTATTATTATTATTATTATTATTCTTATATTTTATTCATTATTATTATATTATTCACCTCCAAATTATTAATTATTATGCAAAATTTAAGAATCAAGCAATCAAAATTTTGAGTCGCATTAACAATTATTCCGCGGCAGTTTCTGAACCCCTGAATATCCCCATACCTGTCTACCGCCTTGTATATATATATATATACTTACCCTATATATACCCTATATACCCATGTAATATAATATAATACTATATATATATATATTATATAATATACACACCTAACCTCAAAATACATACAATCAACAAGCACAAAACAACATTACACACACATCATCACACCACCCACCTATATATATTAACACCTACCCCCCTATGACCCCCCCCCCCTACTATATAAATAATACCCGTCATTATATATATAGATATATTAGTAGTATATTTAGATATTAATTATATTATATTTACCGTATATACTCGCGCCATATAACTATATATGTATATATATACCTAAACTATATTTTCATATCTATAATTACTAAATCAAACCACCTACCCCTACCCTCATCCCCTCCCTACAATACAATATATATATACCCTATACACTTACTCCCTATATATATATTACACATCACTATACACTCACTATATATATAATATATACTTTCTACCTACCTAATTCTTACTAAATATATATTACCTACACCCACCTACTATATACATAATACCTACTCTACCATATATCAGATATATATATATTCTATACTTTTTGACTAATTAGATCAACTCATATAATATATATATTACCCCATATATATCATATCTCCCATATATACTACATATATACATATAATATTACTCTCTTACGCCATTCACTATTATACCTATATTATATAGTATACATAATACATACTATATATATAATATATACCTCATATTATAATATATATATATATATATATATACCCCCCGCTAATTAATATATTCATAAACTATTATACTATTCTATATTCGCCCCCACTTCATACTATATGTACCTACCTCACCTACTAACCTCCCTATACCTACTATATATAAGTATAATAGTAGATACTCATATATATATATATATATTTATTTATATACCCATTTTGCTTATGTAAAAATCATTGTACTATTATATATTATAAACAAAACATAATATATATAAATATATCTTACATATATATATATATTAATATACTATTATATTAATATATATATACATATACTAATATATATTAGAATCCCACTGATTACACCTGCTATATACTACTATACTAACATACACAATACTACGCATTATATATATACATACACTATATATACCTATATCACATAAACCACACAATATATATACTACTAACCACTATCAACCTAATATATAATATAACTAATATATACTATATATATATATATAATTATACTCATGCCTCCCCTACCTATATATAGTCAATATAACTATATATATATATATAATACTAATACATATATACCTAAATTATTATATATATATATTATATATATATAATATACTCCATACTAATATAATATACGTATATTTATATATCAATATATACTATACATCAGAATATATAATAATTACCTAATTATATATACCGGATATATATATAATATACCCCCCACCCTACCCCCCTATCGCCTCACCCCACAACCCAACACTATTATACTATTATATTAATTATAATAATACTATTATAAACTATATTAACTATATATATACCTACTCATATATATATCACTATTATATATATACATTAACCAGCTACTATAACTATATATATATATATAATATTATATATACATATATATAGTATATATATATCATACATATATATATAAATATATCTCACACTATATACTAGACCCCATACTATATATAGTATATAGTATAATATATTATAATCTATTATATTATAATTGACACATATTTTGTTATATATAATATTATATATATATATTTATTATACCTATAATATATAAAATATCATACATAGTAATAACATATATATATATATAATATATATATATATATATATATATATATATATAGTATATGAACTATATATATAAAGAGAGAGAGATGAGAAGAGAGAGAGAAAGAGAGAACGAGAGAGAGAGAGGAAGGGAAGTAGCACTCTCAAACCAATGAGTTCCCCTTACACTAACCATAACCGAGCCCCTTCCCATTCCTTGTCACTCCATGCCCGTCCGCGTTTTCCGTCCCTCTCCCCTCCCTACCACACTCCTTCAAAAACATAAGAATAGATCTCTCGCGTAATCACATGCAAACCAATAAAAGACTACTACTCATTCACAACTATACCTTTTATTCATGTCATACTATGTTTTCTACGTTTCGGGGAGAAAACCGTTCCCAGACTATATGTTCTCGCGTTTACCTGCAAGAAGCGACTCAAAGGGACAGTGGGTAGTTACCCTTGGACCCGCTACCCCTCTAATTCCATTACCCATCCCTAATTGATGCCTTATGCATGTCTCGACTGTCGTGATCGCCTATATGGAATGTTGAGAAGTAATTCGGTGACGAAGAGAAGAGCGAGAAGAGGTGATGGATGAATTAGCATAGGTAAAATTCGATTCTTTGTGACTGAACAAACACAGTCTAAAGCAGTGATCGAAGACGATGGTGCTGGAGTGAAGTAGCGTGTGTGCTGAGAGTGGAGAGCAAGAGAGGGGAGAGGAAAGTAAGAGGTAGGGATTTAAGGGCTTTGGATACTGTACACAGAGCTTATTGGCTGGATTTTGTTTGTGTGAGTACTAGAATTGTAATTGTTAATTTAAAGTTGCGACCAAATCAAGAATCGTGCCTTTTATGTAACATCATATCTACTCAAGGGTGATGCTTTGAGGAGACTGTGAACTTTTTGGAGATAATCTGAATGATTCTTTGAACCTGTAGTGTAGTAGGGCCTCAGCATTGATATATGTTAACAGCTAAACATTAAATTGTACTTGGCATTGGTGATTGTCACAAACATGGCCGCCCCCGATAGATAGCCGTGCCCCTGGGTTACGAAGAAACAACGAAAATAGGTAGGAGTGATTATTCTGTGAGGACAAGAGGTTGGTATGTAAGATATACATTTTTCGCACCCATGAGTACTTCTCAAGTATACGAGAGTTGTTACCCCGTTACGTAGAGATGGTATCGAAGTGAATAAGCTATGCATTTGATTTGTGTTTGACGTGCCAGGAAGGAGATGTTGACAATATCGCTGCTTGAAGTTAAATCACGGAAGGATGAGATTGAATAGCAGGACTATTATTGTTGTTTTTATGTAAGATTAGTAAGTGACCCGGGAATTTTCCAACCCAAAAAATAAAGAACATAAAGAACCATAAGAAATATAGGCAGGAACAGTAAGAAGCCCAATGGGACCTATCGAACTGTCCCAGTCACCCACTACACACCACCCCACACTTCCATCCGCACAACTCCCACAAACGCACCCTAGGCTTGGTCCAAATTCATGTAACTAAAATCCACAAATTTGCTTGAAGTCAAAAAAAAAAACATAATATATATCAAACCCATCCACATGCTTCCCACATAACTAAGTTATGTCCATACATGCAGCTATAGTAACTAAACCTACCACCATGTCGCGAGATTGTTGCGTCAGTTCGTAGAATATACAAATATTATGATACCCAACCCATCCATATACCTATCCAACCCTTTTCTTAAATGTTGCAATCGAGTCACACTCAACAACTTCCTGTGCAAAAACCATTCCAAAATTAAACAACCCCCTATTGCTGAATGCAATGCCATTTCTTATATCACTATGGCATGCTTTCATTAACTTAATTTTCTCATTAGCCCCCCGGTCACCTGTCCATGCTCACTATGAAAAATTTATTGGTCTCTGTATACTCAAGTAGAACCCCTCCCGCGTCCAAAAAATATTTGCTAGACTAAATATCATGTCCCACTCTGAGACACATCCCCCCCTTTCTACAGGACAAACCATCTCCTACTTCTTTCAGCTCTCCTCAACCATAGCTCTACCACTCAAACCCAGGAAATCACTCTTGTCTGCTTACTCCACCGTTGCCACCTCTCCTCTAGCATATCTCAAGTCTTCTTTTCAAATAAGACCCAAACTTCGTGCACCAATACTCTGATTTATTGGCTTAACATAGCCCTCCCAGCCTTACTATAGTTACTTATTACTTCCTTGCTCTTTGCAAACAACATTGATTACGGCCAACGCCAACCCGCCAACTTTATTATGCCCAGCGCATCTTCACCTTCAGCTTCTTGCTTCCAAACACTAGATTAGCTATTTCAAAATTACTTGCTCTATAATTCACACCTAACACCCCATCTTTATTCTTGGTCACAGACTTCAAGACCAATCCCCATTCTATCGTTAGCTTAAAACTATTATTTGAAACCTAGCTGAAAGAACCTTTACACCTATTCTTTACTATTAAAATTCATTTCCCACTTATCTCCCACCCAAGACAGTTTATCACATCACTTTTGAATCCTTACGCACTCGCCCTTCACTCATTCCTAACTGCAAGCGTCGGCCACCCTCGTATCATCGGCAAACTTAAGAAACCCTTGCAATCTTAAATCCCCTGCGCTCTAACCAATGCATTTACTATAATATGAGGAAACAACAGTGGCCCCAGCATCTGAACCCTGTGTGGACACCACTCTTCACTAGTTCCCCCCGATATTCGCCACCCTGCACCCCTTATTGCTATTTAAGTTCGTACAACCACTGTTTTCTATTCCCCACAACCACTCTTTAATCCAACCATGAACCACTCCACCTACACACCACATTCGCAACCTATCTTCTTCATCAGCCTTATGTTGGTAACCTTATCAAAAGCTTTGCAAGAAAGTGCTAAAAGATATAAATCAACTGGACCTCCTTGGTCAATGCAGAAGACTAATAATTCCATAAATTCAAAACATTGGTCGACATGACCTACCCTTTCTGAAACCCTGCTGCGGAGCTCATTATCAAACCTGTTATCCTTCTTTAAGATATTTCTCTATATGACCCTTTCAGTAACCTTTCCAAAACCTTTACAACAAGAGATGTTAAGCTAACTGTCTTATAATTTCCCAAATCCTTCCTTACTACCTTTTCTGATAAATAGGCACAACATATACCGTTTTCCAGTCATCTGGTACCTCACCAAATGTTACAGATCGCTTAAAAATCAAATACAGTGCCTCTGCAATTGCTGGTACTACCCTCTTTCAAAATTCTACCATGATACACCCCTCAGGACCCTGCCCAGCTTTACTTGGGTCAATATGATCTAATAAACGTTTTATATCTTTTACATCAAATTCAAATTCTGCAAGTCTATTTGTTCATGCATACAAGAACTATTAGTCTCCAAACTATTATCTAAATCTTTCACTCAGTAAACACTCTGAAGCAAAGAAAGCATTGAAAATGGTTGACCAACTGCCTTATCTGACCTTACTAATTTCAATCAATTTTAAATCGACCTTGATTGTCTCCTAGTCTTACTTTTAACATTCCTTTAGACCATGATGTCCGCAAGGCATTCTCCAAAAACAATATGCCCTGGCAGTAGTTTTCGACCTTGAAGAGGCTTATCATACTGCTTAGAGGAATGATATTTAAGTAAAGCTCCATTGCGTGAGCTGCCGCTACTCCTTTCTTCAATCATTTACAGCTCTCAGATCAATTTAGGTGCGGTGTGAGCACGAGGGAATGCATAATCTTGTTCCTCCTTCTCTCACCCTTTATGGCTCGCCGATTCTGGCTAAACAAACTCATATTTTTGGGTCTAATTTTCGATGACTACCTCACCTGTTTCCCACATAATCTTCACCTAAAGTTGGAATGTCGTCTCTCTCTCGACTTTCTGTGCCATCTCACTTCCAAGACTTAGGGCTCTGATAGGAAAACCCTTCTCCGTTTATTTATTGTCTTAGTTCGATCCAAACTGGACTATGGCTGTGCAGTATACAGACAAACGTCTCCTCTCCTCGACCCGATCCAGAATGGGGGTCTTCGAAGAAGAGCCACTGGTGCCTTTCGTTCCTCTACGCTCCAAGGGTTAAGCCTGGAGGCCATGGCCATGTTCATGCCCTTGTCATCTTTGTATGGAATACCTCTATGCACCACTTACATCCCCGTCTTCACAAACCCCACCGCCTTGGCTAACCCCTCGGCTCATCAACGAGGAGTCTCAAAAAACAACCCCTTTATTAGCTTTGCAATTACTGTACCAAACATTTTAACTGTATTAACTACCTTGCGGAAAGTCCTTTTCCTTATTTAAAACTGGTTAGGATGCTCTCGCGACTTCTTCGTTCTTTCACGAAGTTTGCCTTCGAGTTGTCTTAGTGTTAACTAAAGACCTCACCCCATCCTAATTACTGGAAGGTGCTTTTTTTCTCACTATATGTCCAGTATGAACCTCCTTGCCAAGTTTTCACTTGCATGGTTCAAATCGTGCGTTGTGGATGCTGCTGTGGGTTTCTCCTGATTAGCCTTACTCAACACTGACTCCCCTCCATGTCTCTTGTCTTTACGTGCTTGACTATTTGACTATTCTCTTTTGCAAGCAATTTCTCCGTATTATTTTACCCTTCCTAATGGATGTTTCTGGGCAGATCCTTGCGTGATATATTTCGATTCCCGCTGGTACTTTCAAGCATGTTACGCGTAACTGAGCAAAAAAAACGTTTAGTTCTTCGTTTCAAATTTCTGCAACTTCGCACTTACGAATAAAGAGGGGTAAACGTTTGCGGAGATCCCATTCCCACTTGGATCCCAGGGAACGAGCGATGCTGTCGTTGTAAAGAGGCTTCTGTCACTCGGCGGCCCGCGTCCGGTATAGCTCTAATCCATTTCCATTTTATACACATCAAAATAACCATCCACCAACTGACTTCTTCTCTATGTCTGTCAGGGATTCCAAGTGTGTGGGCAGGAGTGTGGAGAGGACACTAGGAGCCAAAAGTTCTACCTTCAAGACCGATAGGTGAGGTGGTGATGGCTTCGTTTACTTATTGCATTCATCCCTCAACATGGCCACTACATGTCGATGGGACCCTCGCTCGGCCGTCAGTTCTGTCGCCTTTTGTTTCTTCCCTTCAGTTCCTGCCATCTGTCATGACTTAACCCGCTGACCATTCGCAGCAATGACACTTCCCTTTGCGTCCGTCGCCTGAAGCCAAGTTTTGCATCTTGGATAATTCGACTTACTCAGTGGTCTCTTACTTCCAGTATATTTTTGGCTTATTATTCGTGAATATCCCCATCTAACTCCCTTACATGAGATTTAACTGCCCTTTTCTTTGACATGCTTACGTTGTCTTCTTCCCCGGAAACCGCTCGCGCTATTCGTCGTCAAGGCCGCGCCCCCCTCAGCGAGCCGGGGAGTCTCTCTCTCTCTCTCTTCTCTCTTCCTTCCTCTCTCTCTCTTCTCCTCCTTGCTCCTCTCTTCTCTTCTTGTCTCCCTCTTCTCCCTCCATATCTCCCTCCCTCCCTCTCTCCTCTCCTCCTTCTCCTCATCTCCTTCTTTACCTCTCTGATTCTTTCTCTCTTTCATACGCCTCTCGCCCACGCCCCTCCCCCACTGCTCGTCGGCTCTCTCTCCTATTCTTATCGCATCCGCACTCTCCTAGCCACACTCCCCATTCTCCCTCTGCTTTGACGTTCTTTCTCACGTTCTTAGTTTCCTCTCCTACTTATCAATATCATACTCATCCGCATTATTATCCTCTCCCTCTCTCTTCTCTTCTCTCCTCCTCTTCCTGTTTAATGGGTCTCTCTCCTCTCTTCCTGCCCATCCCCACGCACTTTCCCTCTCCGTTTTCCTCTCCTATTCTCTCCGCTCCTATACTCTCTCTTCCTCTTCTCTTCTTCCTTCCTCCTCTCTTCTCTCTCATCTCTCTCTCTTCCTCCTCTCTGCCCTCCTTCTTCTCGCTTCTCTCTCTCCTTCTCTCCTCTCCTCCTCTCCTCTCCTTCTTTCTCTCTCCTCCTCTCTTGCTCCATTTCCTTCTCTTCCTCTCTCTTCTCTCCTCTAAATCTCATCTCTCTCTATCCTCTCTCTCCTCTATCTCACTCTTCGTATCTCTCCTCTGCTCTTGCCCCACTCGCTCTCTCATCTTCTCCCTCTCTCCAGTCTCCTCAATTACTGCCTCTTCATTTCCGCTCTCTCTTCTCTTCATTCTCTATATCTCTTCTCCGTTTCTCACATCTTCTCGCCGTCTACACCTCTCTCTCTCTCCCTCTTCTATAACTCTCTCTCTCATCCTCTCTCTCCTCCTCACTCTCTCCTTTTTTTTCTCTCTTTCTCTCATCTCGTCTCTCTCTTCTCTCTTTCTCTCTCTCTCTCTTCCTCTCTCTCTCTCTCTCTCTCATCTCTCTCTCTCTTCTCTCTCTTCTCTTCTCTCTCTCTTCTCTCTTCTCTCTTCTCTTCTCTCGTCTCTCTCTCTCTCTTCTCCTCTCTCTCTCTCTTCTCTTCTCTTCTCCTTCTCTCTCTCTCTCTCTCTTCTCCTCTCCCTCTCTCTCTCTCTCTCTCTCCTTTCTCTCTTTTCTCTCTCTCTTCGCTCTCTCTCTCTCTCTCTCTTCTCTTCTCTCTTCTCTCTCTTCTCTCCTCTCTTCTCTCTCTCTCTCTCTCTCTCTCTCTCTCTTCCTCTTTCTCCTCTCTCTCTCTCTCTTCTCTCTCTCCTCTCTCTCGCTCATCTCTTCTCTCTCCTCTCTCTCTCTCTCTCTCTCTCTCTCTCTCTCTTCGCTCTCTCTTATATATATATATATATATAATAATATATATTAAATATTATATTTATATAATATATATTATATATATATATAATATATATCCTATTATATATTATTAGGGAGTTCTCGGGTGGCGCCAAAAAGAAAAATGGACGATGGTGCGTTTGCACGCTCTAGGGTCGAGTTCGGAGTTCCCGTTCCAAACGGGATTTGTACTTTCGATAGTCACAGGACGACACGAAATTCGTTGTAGGAGATTTCTGTTAATATCAATACAGTTACGCATAGTTATTAATACACTATTCTCAATTACCCTCATCTCACTTCATCCATAGCAACACATAACAACGTACAACCTTATATTCACACATACCAGAACCTTACATTCCATCTTAGCCTCACGCCGACAGTTAGTCTGTGGAGTTTCTAGGGCTAAGCATGGCTGCATGCCACCATAGGCTGGATATCTTGGACTTGGTGCAGACCTGTGGGCGGGTTACTATTCACGCTGAACTGTGGCACCTTTCACTTTTATTACTTGGGCCCACGGGTCTGGGGTTAATACACCTCAATAATAGTCAACTCCTATCTCACCTATTAGTCCCGTTGCGGATAAAATTTATATATTAAAATAATAAAATTAAAATATAATAAGTTATAAATTAATTTTATCTTTCTTTATGCGTATTTATAAGATGTTAAAGGTTACGTAAATCTGAACACCTTCTTAGGGTTCTTACAACAGTGTTCTATAATAGTTAGTTAAACGGATTTTAAATTAAGAAACTCTTATGCTAGTGCGATAACGTATATACTACAAATAGGGATATAATACCATAAATCAAAGTAAGTGCTATTTCTCGGTAGGTTGCATTGTGCAACAATACCTATAAAAGATAAGATGACATTAACTATTGGGGTAGAGTACCTTACTTTCATATAGGTAACCATTAAGTTATACTCCACTATAGTATATTCGTAATCTTCGTACTTAAATATTTATAACTACCTGACGTATAATCATATTATATATATATATCATAATTATTCGATAAATAAAAACTCTACCTAAACCCCACTATCGATATTACACGGAAACATATATATTATGTGTAAGTACTTATATCAGGCGCATTCCGTTCCTACCGAGTGCTATCTGTACGGAGATATTAATACTTTAAGCATGGCTCCAATCTTTTTGTGCTCTCTACTCACAATCATGGCAGCGAACTAGCTAAAGTTGTGAGACTTTCTAGTTGTTGTCATGCCTTATCGAAAACAAAGGAGATCGAATAGTTACCTCGACGCTATTCTAAACGGTAACGACCGAAAGGTTGAGACCAAACAGGAGTACTATGAGCGCACCAGCAAAGCGAACATGTTCGGCCAGTGTGCTTTGGCTTTTTCTAAATTTTTTTTTTATTCATTTTTCTTTACGTATTTGATATTATTTTTTTGAGGAATATGCTAATAAACGAAAAGTTGAGGCATCTTACCAGAGAACTATTAGGAAAGTGGATAGTGATATCAAATATACTCACTATATATAAGATATTGTAATTGAGTTCAATTTTCTCGCACAGAGGAAAAGAAAAAAAATTAGAATAATTTATCAAGCAGTTAAGATCAATAATGATAGAAATCAAGTCTCAAGTTAGTAGTAGAGATAAACAGTAGGCAATTCCAAATATCTATGATGACAGGTAATATTTTACTATGTATATATATATACATGTGAATATCTAATATATATATATACTATATAGACTAATCGACATATAAGTATATTATAAGAGAGCGAATAAATAGATATAAATA
>JABUQX010058242.1:0-15196 GCA_015478945.1 Trachelipus rathkii | reverse complement strand
ACATCTTAATGACTCCAGTGGGTAAAGTCCTGGAACACACTTTATGTAATCCGACTTCCCTAACTTCTTGTTGTGCGGGCACAAACACGTGCATTCGGGCATGTCAGGCCTTTGGTTGATATATAGGATATGTTTGGGAATTTTCTTGATGTATACTGATTTCAATTTGGTAGGAAAATCTGGTCTGTTGTTCACCAGAAGGGTTGATTTAAAAAGGACGAAGAAGATTTCGCCCCGAAATCATTATCCAATCTTGACTTTGAATTTGTATTAAAATGCGATCTTAGAAGGAGAAAACCGATTTCTCATTTTCAGAAGACTTTCGACAAAAAAGAGTCATTTATGGAAGAATTTTTTTTTCGTTATTACTCTCACTAATATTTTTGACCTGCCAATACGATAACCGATCTCCTTTCTAAAATGTGCTTTAAAAAAATGTAAAAATAATTGAGTCAAAAAACATTTCAAATTATGAAAAAATGGAAAAAAACGACAAAAAAGCTACAAACTAAAACAAAGACTAATAGGTATACTTATTATATATACTCATTAGTATAGTATATATATATAATTATAATATATATATATTTATTATATACTATTATATATATATATATATATAATATTATCAATATACTATTATATCTTAATAGTTATTTATACTATTATATATTATATATTATTATTATTTAATATATATATTATATAATATATATACATATATTATATATATATATATATATATTATTTTATATATAATATTCTAATATATATATACTATATATATATATATATATATATATATATATATTATATATATATATATATATTTATTATATATATATAAATTATAGTATATAATATTAGCTAATTAATAATATTTATATATATTTATACTATATTATTTATATAATTATATATATATTATATATATATAATATATATATATTATATATATATCATATATAGTTATATATAGTATTTATTATTTATAATTATATTATTATCTTTAGAGGATGGAAGCCCTTGAATTCTATTAAGTAATTATGGGCCTTTTACTGTCACTTCAATCTTTATTTACTAAATTTTACACAAATTAAAATTTATTTCATTTTTTTTAAAAGTGTTTCTAATTTTACCAATGTTATTTAATTTTTGTGTAAAATTTAAGGTATAAAATTGTCGTGGCAGTTGAAAGCATAACACTAAAAAAGAATCCCATGGCTTCCTCTCTAAAGTAAATATTTCACTACGACAAAGTATTGCTTAAATATATATAATATCATTCTATATATTAATATATATTATATATATATTATATATATTATTATATATATATATATAGTATATATACATATACATAATATATAATATATACTATAATATATATTATATATATATATATATATTATAGTATAGTATATTATATATAATATTTAATATATACTATATATATATATATATATATATATATATATTAGTATATATATATATATTTATATATATTATTATATATATTATATATATTATATATTGATTTAGTATATATTAATATAATATATATATATTATATTATATACTATATATATATATATATATATATACATATCTATATATATATATATATACTAATATATATAATAATAATATAAACACTCTATACTTACACCGTTCAATCATAACCGTGTGTTATTCAGATTTTTCAATAATGGAGAGAGAGAAGAGAGAGAGAGAGAGAGACCTGAGAGAGAGAGAGAGACGAGAGAGAAGAGAGGAGAGAAGAGAGAAGAGAGAGAGAGCAGAATCGAGAGGAAGGAGGGAGGAGAAGAGATGGCAGAGAGAGAGGCAGAAGAGGAGGAGAGAGAGTTCTCATAGGAACATTGTCCCTTGTGAATAACGATATTAAAAAATGTGGACGCTGACAAATCGAACTGGCAGAGGACGCGAGAAACTTAGTGAGAAAGTAAGAGAGTTCGTAAGTTTCGAAGCTGCATATATCCACCTTTTTTTCCAAGGAGGAGAGAGAGAAGAGAGAGGAGAGAGAGAGAGAGAGAGAGGAGAGAGGAGAGAGAGAGAGAGAGAGAGAGAGGTATTAAAAATTCTTTTATACCACCTTTTTGAAGAGAGCTTTGCGAATGTAGCAGCAGCAGAGTCTATACGGCATACTCCAAATACAACGAAGAAAGACTCCAATTTAAATATCGAAGCATGGGGTGGCGTCAGAAATTATCAAAGTTTCTTCGAACACTCAAATCTTAGGAAGGCCCATTTTGCTGTTTGGTGGAGTTTTTTTTTTCAAATGAAGATGAGTAAGAAGGGGTTGAGTGGTCGGCCTATCAACAAGATAAAGGCAACAAACCCATGAATGGGCGAATAAAAATAAGAGCTGCTTCCGACGAATATACTGCGTATTGCCAAAGAGATATGTGAGTTAATATGTTACAATAAAAAGATGAGACAATTGTATGTTACATTGCGGACTGCAGCAAGAATATTTAAAATGGAAGAAGACTAAAGGATATGTTTAAAATTTCATTGACTTTTCAATGAATTTCTTAAATGAGAAGTATGAATCAAAAGTAGTTGTGGCTGCTCATAATGGTGGTAAATTTGATCATCAGTTTGTGTACGCCTCATTATTAACTCATCCAAGTTCAAATTGTCAGAAGCAGAATTTTTATTAAAAATTGCAATAAAATCTGTCAAATGAGTTTCTTTGACTGGAAAAGTATAGTGTTTTTAGAGCTGCAAATACTTTCACCCTTGTGCTCATGAACAAGCATTTGCCTAATATATGGGTTAAATGTAAAGGCGATAATATATTACCAAGGGGTTTTCCTTATAAATTTTTAAATTGAATTGTTACTATGATATAGTACAGTATATATACAAAATAAAAAGTGGTGTAAATACAATTATGCTTATGACCACGATAAGGTCATTAATATTATTACGTTTATAGTAGTATACTTATATATTATAGTATATATATATATATATATTATATATTATTATATAATTATATATAGTATATACCTATATATATGTATATATATAATAAAATAAATATATACGTTTAAATATTAGAGGTGATATACGTGTATTTATGCTATTTTCTACGAACACAATGATATATAATTGATATAGTATATATATATTATTATATATATATATGTATATATATATATATAATATAGTATATATATTATATATATATATTATAGTAATATTATATATATATATTATATATATTACAGATATATATTACTATATATATTATATAAGTCTATATATTATATATATTATAATATATTATATCATATCATATATATAATATATATGATATATATTATATATCATATATATTAACATATATATTATATATATATTATATATATATTATATATATATGTATGATATATATATATATATTATATATTATATAATATTTTATATATATATATATATACTATATATTATATATAATATATAGTATATTCTTATATATACTATTATATTTATATATTATTATTATATACTATTATCCGATATATATATATAATGTATTATATATATATATAGCTATAGATATTAGTATATATATATATACTATATATAATTATATATATATATTATATATTATATATATATCTATATATATATATATATATATATATATATATATTTATTATTATGTAGTATTTATACATATTGATATAATTATTATATTATTATATATAGTATAATATTTATATGAGGAATATATGAAGTTAATTATAGTATAATTTACGTCTATACTATATATATATATATATATAAATAATGAGAAAAACAACTACCTTCAAGAGCTAACATGAGAGTTAAAACAAAATACAAGGTGGGAATTGCTGGGAAGCTGTAGGTCTATTTGCAAAATCTACTTGACAAAAAATTTCATTATGGCACACGGTTTAACTTCCAAAATGTAAAAATTCTTCTTGTTTTTTTATTTTAAAACCCCATTGACTTTCTCATTTGATTTACAAAAGCCTGTCGTTGTCTATCTATAACTTAGAAACTGGTTTGAACATTTTTAAAGTTATATGTCGTTTTTTTTTTTTCAGATTAAGTGGAGGATGAATTATGTTATTCAGTTTTTAAAGCTTATTTTATGGTGTGGAAAACAATGTTAAAGTGCAAAAAAGTTTTAAGATAGAAATAATTGTAGAAACACAAGTAAACAAACACCACAACAAACAACAAAACAAAACAACAACAATAATTTAATAATTATAATATAATAATAAGAATAAGAATTTTAATATATGTAATTAATAATAAAATATTACCTGTAATAATAGTGAATATAATAATAATAAGTAATAATATAATCAAATAATAATAATAATTAATTATAATAATAATAATTAATAATAATAATACATATAATTATAAATATAATATACATAATAATAATAATAATAAATTAATAGATAATTTACCCATAGTTTTAAAAAAATTTTGTTTACAAATTATATAATAAGTTTTATACTTCAAATAGTGTGTAAGGTTTTTAATAATACTCCTGCAGTTTGAATTAAGAACTATTATAGTAGTCAGTTGTTCATAAATCTCATTTAGGACTCTGCTGAGTTGTCACTTCTACTCTGTATACTCATCAGTGGACCAGAATTTAAAACACAACAGCTATTAATAATATTAGTATGGAAAATGTTAATATCTTTAAATACTCTTAGGTTTTGTTATTAGTGCAAATCTAAAACACCATTCACATGTTAAAAATCTCTGTAATATGGTTTGCTAGATTTGTTAATATATTAATATATCATATAAGCCTAGGAATTAGTTTGACCTGAAAACTGCTAAAACCTTTTACCCGGAAAGGTCATGTCGAGTCAATAATATTACTTAATATATATGAGTGATGTCAAAGATATTCAAGTAATTAAATATGATTATTATATATATATTATAAATATGATATCGTTTAATAAATATAATATATAAGTTAAATAATATATATGATTAATATATATATATAATATATATATAATAATAATATATATTATAGATATATATATTAATATATATATTATATATATATTTAATTATATATTAATTATATGAATATAATTATATATATATACTATAATATATATATATATATATAATAATATATATATATATCATATATATATTATTATAATATAATATTATATATATATAATCTATATATATATAATATTAATTAATACTTATATATATATATATATAATATATATATTATATATATTTATAATTTATAATATATATATTATATATAATATATATAAATATATATAATATAATAATATATTATATATATATATATAATAATATAATATATAATATATACTAATTAATACTAAATATATATAAGGTAAAGGTTACTTTTTTTACCTATCGTATGAAAAAACTTGCAGGTTGGCCCTAATTTTATTTCTATATATTTGGTTTGTTTTGCGCTAAAACTAATGAGGCGATGCTACGACTTTTAATATACTAATAATGTCAAAAATTTAAAATTCTTTTATTTTAATATAATATAATATATATATATATATATATTATACTTAAGCTTATATATATAATATATTATATATATATATATATATAATATAATACTTATCTACTATATATATATCTATATACTCTCATATATATACTATATAATATATTACATCTTTATAATATATAATATATTATATACCTATATATATAATTCTATATATATTTAACTATATCTATAGTATATATATATATATATCTATATATATATATATACTATATATTATTATACTCTTCTCTTATTATTCTTATAATATCTCTCATATATCTATTCTATATATATAATATTATATATACAAAGCGTTAAAATAAAATAAAATGAACGTATGTAGTTGAATTCCGGCCTCTAAGTCAAGGTAGGATAATTTTTGAGTGGGGTAATTTGGATTATGTAATTTTAATAATGTAATTTTCAAAATAATTTACTTATTACAATACCCTAATTTATATACAAACATTACAGCTAAATAAATAAATAAAGCAACACTCCACAGCAAGCTATACTTCAGCGAGAAAAATAATTAATAACTAAATACGATTCGAAATCAATTCATAAAATTTTTAATAAAACAATAAAAAAAACAAAAGAATCCTTCTGGCAGCAGCAGCTGAAAGCAATATATCGGTCCAATAATTCACAGATGAACAGAAACAAAAACATAAAATACTATAAATAATCGAAAGTAGGTCTATATTACGATTTGAGTAGCACACTTTATTTCACGGTAAAATAAGTTTCAACCTATAAATTTATTAAAACATTATTTTAAATTATTCTTAATTAATTCAAGTAATATTCTAAAATTAAGTATTTAATTAAAAGTTCTAAAGACAATAAAAGTATTTAGTCACTAAAGACATAAAAGATAGCGACATATATGTTTTGCAAGCAGAATAACAAATAAGAGCATCATCTGGCAACCCTCAATTTTTTTCTAGAAGTGTCGCGTAAAAGTAAACGCTTGTACAATCATAAGGGTATTATATAGCTATATTTATATATATTATATATATATCATTAGTTATATAGTTATATATAAATAATATTATATATATATAATATATATTAATATATATATAATATATTCGCAATATATATATACTTATATACTATATATATATATAATGTAAACTATAATATTAAGTAATTATATAAATATTAAATTATTTTTTAATATTTATAATAAAATAAAATACCTATATAAACTAGAGACATAATCCTCAAATGTACTTATATATAGATATATATATATAAATATATCATGATTTGATACACTAATTTACATGATTAATTCAAAACTTCCTTTTCGAAAATTAATTACGCCTTTTGTTTAGTGAAGTAACCATGTGTTACTCGGTATTGAAGAAATTATATTTATCTAAGATTTTTAATTTGAGCTAAAATTGGGGATAATCACTAGAAACTTCAATCGTGTCAGAACAAGTACAACATAGGGCTGTTGCTAGAGCAATCTTCTAGATATTTAATAACTTATCATTCATTAGCGTCCTCAACACGCGAAAGACCTTTAAAGCTCTACCCTGTTGCTCAAGGTAATGGAATTCGCGACTTGTCATCTAACTTTATTAATAAGTTGTTTTTTTTCAGACAGTTTTTGTCTCGTAAAGAAATTTCGAACATCCTGGATATTATTCTTTGCAATAATGACCTTACAATACAATATGAGAAGGATTCAAAAAATTTAGAAAACACCATTTATAGTTTGTATGTTTTTATTTGTGCGAATAAAATTTTACAGGAAGAGAGATTTAAGACTGTCTTCACTCTCAGTAACGATCTTAACCTCAGGAAGTCATGAAAATGTTTGGCGAATCCAAAAATTGCGAATTATCAGAAGACGAAAACACACAAGATGTATATACGTATTCTGACTAAAGCCAATAAAGCAGAGACTTGTTTGGAACATGTATTGTTCAAACCTCGTTCTAGGGGCGAATTATTTCTAATTTTTCATTTCTTTTAAAAACTTTTTTCCACAAGGTCTTTATATACTTCAATAAAACTGGTCTAAAAAAAAAAAAAAAAAAAAAAAAACAATTTTGGCATAAATTTTCCACCTTTTTTATCACTATTCGGGTGCTATTCCCAAATCTGATGTCAAAAGGCTGATAAAAGCTAATAAAGGTAATGCAGAATTGGTTTCTTAATATTTTACCTTCGAAATTAAAACACTTTGTCACTGATGATTGCAAGTTGTTGAGTCAGTGACTGCTTTAATGATTAAAGATGGTGGTATTTGTACAATAGTGTGTTTATTAATATATTTTATGTACATATCACATTTAATTCCATTTACATATAACAATGGGGGATTATGTACGTAGCACAATTTATGTAATATTTTTCATTTTGCAGGTTTGCGATCGTAGAAAGATGTGCTACAGCATTCCGAAAGAAGGAGATGCCGTAATGACACAGATTCTTCTGCTACATCTGTGTGAGCTCACTTTGCAGCATCAAATGTGCAACATTATAACCTTTGTCAGAGGTGTATCTTGCCCTACTTTATACCGGCTGGGAGACCAAAGACAAATTGGAGATCCTGAACAAAGTGTGCAAAAACGTGTGTGAAACTTTCCGATCATGATCTAAAGGAAGAATACTATGCTGAGGTTTGGTGTGCCAATGGTTTGAAGAGAACCAACAAATCATTTGAATGACTGCTACTTCTGGCTTGTCAAATGCTAAATCGGTTCAATAGACAAACCGACACAGCTTACAATACCTGATAATAGCCCATCTGCCAGGAGCCAGTTGAACACTGTGAGAGAAATATGCGAAAGCACTTCCATTCAGTGTAGCCAATTTGTTATTGTAATGAGTTGAAGGGATCTTACCTCAATTATGGGAGTGTCGATATATTCAAGTGATGAAAACTTTGTTATTGACAGTAGTAAAAAGCACTAAAATAAACAATCTTTATCTGCTGACGATCTCAAATTAATGAAAGAAATTATGTATATAGTATATATATATATATATAATATATATAAATTAATATATATATATATATATATATATATATATTATATATATATATATTATATATAAGTATAAATATGATATATATAAATATAGTATATATATAACTTCTTAATACATATATATATACACGTAATATATATAAAATATATATTATATCTCTATTCATATTATTATATAATATATTATTAATATATAACACTACATAATTTGATATACTATAGGATTATATACTATTATATTCAATTTACTCAGTATATATTAATCTTCTAATATAATCTAAGTCACTAATATAATATAAGGTATATGGATATGTAATAGCGATGTAATTAATTTGTTAAAATTAAATTATATTATATATTATATGATATACTATTTATAAAAAATATATAAATATATATATATATGTATATATAATATACAATATATAAAAATAGAAAAAAAAATACATATATATATAAATATTATATTATTAGTATATAATATATATAAATATATCTATAATATCAGTACTATATACTATAGCAGTACAGTATAATATAATAAACTATATACTATAAATAATAATTTAAAGTTTAAAATTATAATGAAATATATATTTATTATTAATTTCTGTAGGAAAAAAATATCAGGCATAATTAATAAAGGCGATCATCAATATTAAAATATAATATTATAGAATCAAATAATAAATATAATATATATATATTAATCAATGATTATATATATAATCATTGTAAAATAATATATGAGATATATATCTCAACAGTAACGTTAATAATATTATATAATACATATAGTACTAATAAAATTGTATATATTAGGTATAATATTCTTCATTCGTTAAATAGATAGGTAGATATATAAATATATATTATATAATATATATACCTATATATCAGTCTAGCAATATATATATATAAATTATACTAAAATATATACTATATATATATATATATTATATAATATAATATATATATATTATATATTATATATATATATAGAATTTATACTATAAATTATATACTATATAGTTAGTTCTCTATAATATCATATAATACCGCTATTATATCTCAGTATCTAAATAGTAATAATAATATATATATTAATATATTTATTATATATATATACTATATCATACTATAAATAGAGAGAGAGAGAGAGACAGACGAGCGATGCATCCACCGGCATCAGGAGAGAGAGAGAGAGAGAGGAGAAAGAGAAGAGAGAGAGAGGAGCAGCAGAGAGGAGAGAGAGAGAAGAGGGGGAGCCGGAGAGAGAGACGAGAGAGAGAGAAAGAGGGATTCTCTAATGTCAGGCTGTGTTTAATCGGTGCTCTCATGGATTAAGTGATGTGATTTGTGTTTGCGTATTTAATTGTTAATTTTGTATTAGTTTTATCCCCTAATAAGTATGTTTATATTTAGTAAGTTCTTTCCTACCCACTTTATTTTATTAATTTTAAATAATTTTATAACAATTGAAGTAACCGTACGATATGTGATAGAGATCAGTATTTCGTTTTAATCCTTAATTAAATTTTTTGAACTACATTTTCATAGTTCAACGCCATTAATTTTAATAACATACATGTAGTTTAAATAGTTTTTTTAGTTTTTAGAACCAGGGTACTTTATTTTGTCATAATTTTTTATTCTTACTTTAACTGGCTCCAAATAAATTTTAAGTGTTTTATTTTAAAAACTTGGGGTTTAAAGTTTTACTGTTTCAGGAGGTATTTATTTTCTTATCGTGAATATCTAGGTCGCGTGGGAGGGTTCGCGGGGGGAAGGATTTGGGGTGAGTTCATAGAGGTTCGCTTTCTAAACACTTTGATATTGTCCTTGGCCTTCGTATTAATCTCAAATCTGTTGAGCACCACCCTTCTGTCTGAGATATAGCTAGCCAGGGATTCCTTCTCTAGTTACCTAAATATTTCCAGCTATAACTTATCTTACAATTTCCGTCTGAATGGTGAAGTCTGAGCCTATATAAACAAAAACAATTCTGTAACACGTCTCGAAAACCTTGAATCTTCTAATTTCGATGTTTATGGCTTAAAACTGTATTCATCAAAAAAACACTACTTCATAATTATCTTGTGTTTCTACTAATGCTCTCCTAAGGGAACAGATTTTTTGGCTCATTTTGAATATCTTACAACGAGGAGGCTAATTCATTTAGTGTTCTTAATGATCTGGAACAGTTGATTAAGGAATCTATGCATATTTCAGACCGCCCTAACCAGTTCTTAAAGACGCTTGACTTATGCTTCACCATTATTCCTTCTCAATTTTCCCTCCAATGTAACTCTGACCACAGTCTACTGTATTATTAGGTATAACACTTTCTCCTACTGGAGCCTGGACATGCTCTAACCACTTCTTGAAGAACTTATTGGCTTGGCAGGTATTAATTTTAAAAGAATCAGAGCTAACTTAAGGGATTGCGTGCCGATGTCTGCTACTTTACTAAATACCGTTGGAATGATTCCTGTTTTGTCTCAGCTGATGTCTCAGTGTCAGCTGAAAAGGTTGAGGCCGTATCACCGAAGAGGATGTAGCCGTTATTCCATCTTCAACTAAATCATTTTCACCTCAATATCAATGGTGTGATTTCTCTTGTCCTCGTGTCATTCAGGAGCAAGACAGTGCATATTGGGCGTTGGAAAACTTTAGTTCTCCGATCACTCTTAAAAATTTTCATTCGGCCAGGAATCTTTGCAGGAATATTATTCAACAGGCTAAGCGTGCTGTAACTAAAGGAAGTGAACAGACCTTTTTGGTTTTCCTACTGATATAAATTTCTGACTTCTTGCCAAAAAATCTCTAAGAACTTCTGTAAATCTGTCTTTATTCCTCTTATTGGTTTTAACGATTTTGTTGCTAGCACTCCTTCAGAAAAGACTAATCTCTTTAAGTTCCTTTTTTCAACTAACTACACTCTGGACGATTCCGGCACCCGTCCAAATCGTCCAACTCCTTCTCTTTCAGATGTTTCATTCTCTACTTGTCATTATTTATGATCTCATGCATTATATCCTGAGTTCTATGAATGTCAGAAAGGCTAGTAGCCCGGATAACATTCCTCACCGAGTTTTAAGAGAGTTTGATTCTGAGCTGGCTCCTAACTTCGTTCAACTCTGCTTTATTTGCATAAATACTAATACTTTTAATGAATTCTGGAAGCTCACATATGTTCAGCATATCCCGAAAAAGGGTAGCCACTCTGATCCTTCTAGCTATAGTCTTAAAGCTCTATCTAACCTGTATTCCGTCTAATATCTGTGAAACTCCCCTTATCTCACTTTCAGATCATTAGTTTGTCTTTCAACTCCAGAAATCAACTGATAAGTTACCTTCCTATCTCACTGGTCTATGATCTTCTGCCTTAGGAATTATGTAGAATATTGTGTGAAGGAGTTTGGTATATCGAAAATTTTTGAACTGGTATATCAGGCGTTCAACTCTCTAAGCTTCATCAGCGTTCAGGGTTTCTCACTTCTGCTTTAATTACTCATGTCTAGTTTTCTTTCACAAAATTCAATATTGGCACTTGTTTATGAAGCGACTTCTTCCTCCTTTCCTGTTATTTTTAGTGTTCCACAAGGTTCTGTCCTATCTCCAACTTTAATTCTTACTTTTCATCCGATCTTCTTATCTGCATATCTAACTCTGTTCATTTTTATGTCAAAGACTAAACTTTCCGTTCTTCCACTAATTTATAATCTTCTCCCTCTTTTGAATCTAGAGTTTCCTCTCGTTTTCCGCTTTCTGATTCAATTCTTGCCGATCTAGATGAGATTTCTCTGTGAGGTCACCGCAATCTTTTGAAATTCAACTCTTTAAAAACTCAACCTCCTCACATCTCTCTCTCAAAATCACCTCACAACTTTCCTATTTCCATCGACGGCTTTAACGTCTCAAACAACATTAGCATCCTTGGACGGAACATAAACAACAAATTGTCTTGGAAACCTCTTCTTACTGCGATTGATAAGGTTGTCTCAAAGAAGCTGAGAATTCTTACAGATTGCGGGAATATTTTTTTAAATCAGTTACCCCAGTTTTATAAGGGTCTCATATGCCCTTGCATGAAGTACTATTCTCATACTTGAGAGAACTGTTTTTTTACCATCCTTTTGGATAGGGTTGAATCTAAGGATAATAAACTAATAAACTGTTCCCTACTTTCAAACTCCCTTAACCCTCTTTCTCGGAGACGTGACATTGGAACACTATCACTTTTCAATAAGTATTACAACAACAGAAGTGGATTTCTTTCAAATGAATTTTGTGTGAATATTGGAAACTCAAGGCACAGTCGATGAGGTGCCTCCTTCTTTTCAGCCACATCTGTTCTGTGGAACTCCTTGCTGTCATCTGTTTTTCCTTTTGTATTCAATCTTCCTCATTTTAAAGCACCCATATGTGCCCACCTGCGGAAATTGCATTGTTCATGGGATTGGAAAGATTTTCTTTGATTTTCTATTTGTCCTTTGCTTGAAAAGGGCTCTCTCCTGTTAGTGGTTGTAGCGTCTATAGAGCACACAGCAAAATAATATATATAGTAGTATATAATATATATTATTATATATATATATATTTATATATAATAATATATATATATATATATATATATATATATATATATATATATATATATATATAATATATATATATATAATATAAATTATATATACTATATATATATATATATATATGAATAATATATATATATATATATATATAATATACGTAATATTATATCTATATGTATATATAAATATATATATATTATATATATATATGTATATATATATATATATTCACTATATATATTATAATATATATATATATATATATATATATATATAATATATATATATATATATATATATATATATATATATATATATATGGGGAAGGAAGTAGTGCTCCAGAATTGACGAGATTACTCAACATTGGGCATATATGGAGTGTTAGACACATCCCAAGACCCTCGAGTGCCCAAAGACTCGCAGGGACGATGCATTCAGGAATTACCGTTGTTTTCAAATCCCAGAAACCCGTGCAAGTTACATTTCATCCCGAAATCTTGCAAAATTAATTCTCCCTGATATCAAAAACTTTTTTAAAGTAGAAAATGCAATAATCTTCTTTATGGTTCCTCTATACCTCGCTCTTCCAAATATTTATAAAAAAATACTAACTCTAAATTTGCTTCCTCTTTCCTCATCTAGTATCTTCCGATGGCACAACTGCCTATTTACCTTCCTCTAAAGCTGAGCTCTGAGCTCAAACCTTTGCATCTAATTTCTCCCTTAGACGATTTCTGCACTATTTTACCTTCTCCTTCTCGTTTATGTCTTATATTGTAATATCTTCTCAAGACGTTCTTTCTACTTTCTCTGAATTTAATATTAAGAAGTAGTATGGTCTTGGTGGTATTCCTTCTGTGGTTCTCAAAACTTGTGCTTCCGAGCTTCTATCCTGTATTTGTAAGATAATTCGTATCTGTCTATTTACTTCGTCCTTCCCTTCCAGCTGAAAACGCGAGCTCATTCAACCTGTCTTGAAAAAATGGTGCTTCTCTCTAAACCCTCAAACTAGCGTCTTATCGCTTTAACCTCCGCTCTTTCTATAATTTTCGTATCTACATAACAGGAAGAATTGGAAAGAGCTAAATTCTTCAAATCATATCTCTGATCGCCAGTATGGCTTTCGTAAGAAAAGTTTTACAGATCTTCTTTCCATTCTCTGTGATTCTTTGGCCTCAGATTTTCCACATTTCTGTGAACTTTTTGCTGTTGCGCTAGACACATCGAAATCCTTTAATAGAATCTGGCACAAAACTTTGATTTCTAAATTTCTTTCCGTCGGATCTATAAATCTCTCTGTGACCCTCTCTCTGATTTCCTCTCAGACCAAACTATAACAGCAGTTGTAGACGTCCACCGTTCATCCTTTAAATCTACAAATAGTGGTGTTCCTCAGGGTTCTGTCTTACCGCCAACTCTATCTTTCTACTTTTCATTAATGACCTGTCTATTACTTCTTCATATAAAAACTTCTATGTCGACGACTATACTCTTCATTTCTCATTTCATTTTGAAAGATGTCCAACCTAACAATAAGTGACAAGTGCTAGGGAGGCGGCCTTGAAACATAACGGCAAGTGACACGTGCTAGGGAGGCGACATTGGAGCGACTAACCTTTTACCTTCCTTGAATTTCTAGTTGGAACATCGAAAGCTTTGTTGTGTTTATATCTCAAAATCTCATTTCTTCCATCTTACTACTCGACATAATCTTCCACACATCTATAACATCTTACAACACACTACTTAATCCTTCATCTGTCACTAATGTTCCTGTTTTTTTTTTTTATTATCGTGACCTTCATAAGATCAACATAAGATCATATTATTTCTCTTTCTGAACAAGGTTTTAAGAGGTTGTTTGTTCTGAGTCGCCTTCGGAATTTCTTCACGCCACCCAAGTTGTTTGCTCTTTATAGAAGTGTCGTTCACCGATGTGTGGAATATGTCTCACACATTTAGGGTATGTTCGCCACTTACACGCC
>JABUQX010058241.1:15000-31462 GCA_015478945.1 Trachelipus rathkii | reverse complement strand
TTGCGGGAACTTTTGAGATAATCAAGTAGATTACGCCTGATTATTCATGATAGAGGACTCCACGCTTGTGCGTCAATTTTGCGTATCATCAAGCTTGAACACCAGGCAGAGATTTTAATATTGCCGCGT
Organism: Trachelipus rathkii; assembly: GCA_015478945.1. Classification (NCBI taxonomy): domain Eukaryota; kingdom Metazoa; phylum Arthropoda; class Malacostraca; order Isopoda; family Trachelipodidae; genus Trachelipus; species Trachelipus rathkii. Next base: position 31,333 of record JABUQX010058241.1, on the reverse strand, counting down.
AAATATTTTCGCCCTTTCAATGATAGTATATTTATATATATAATATATATATATATAAATATTAGTTATATATAGTATATATATATGTATATATATAGTATATATATTATATATATATATCTTATATAGTATTATATATATATATATATTACGGTAACAATGTATTTCGTTTATAGAATATTTGTTTGGTTTGTTAAACTTGTTGATTGCATGCTTAGAGAGCCGCTTGCGCGGCCACTTCGTGCGGATGAGCCATTCTGGGATATCAGGTGAGATTAAGCCTTGATTATTCATGTAGGAGAGACCGCTTGCGGGCATTTTTGGGATCAACAGCTGGAAATCAGACAGATTTTAATATTACGGCGTACAATATTTTCGTTGGGTATATATAATTTATATACTATATAGTATAACCATACATAATATACTATATTATATAGTATAATTCATATTATATAGTATATATATATGAATACGTATATTATAGATATATATATTATATATATATATATTAATATATTATATATATAAGATGATTGCCCACAACTGAATCGTTCTTCGAATACCAATACTCGCCAGTTGATGCTAATGCCTAATACCAGTAGCTGGAATTTTAGCAGTACCAATAACTTCCTATTTAAAGAGTGTTATGTACGGAAAAAGCATCACCAATTATTATATTTTAATAAACTTCTCTAAGGGAAGTTTCAAGAGCATTAATATATGTACTTTACTTTTTTTTTTTGGTTTAAAACAATTTAAGGACTGAACAGTATTGACACTTTGGACCAATACAATACCGTGTGGTAAGATGCCAATACCCTTTAGAGCCAATACCAATACCCGCGAAAAATGTCCGAAACTGGCCAATACCAATACTTTGCGCACATCCCTAATTATTATATAGCTAGTAATTATAGTATATATATATATATAGTATATATAATATATTATATATATATATATAGTAGTAGTATATATATAGTATAGTATTATATATATATAGTATATAATATATAGTATATATATTATTTGGCGGTAAAATATTTTCGTTTTTTTTTTTGGGACATTTGTTGCGTTAAACTTAGTTAAGTAATATTAGAGACTGGCGTTGCTGGGCAACTTTTGAGATAATAAGGTGGATTTAAGCCTGGATTGAATATTATGTAAGAGACCGCTTGCGGGCCACGGCACCTTTGCTAATCATCAGCCCCTTGGACACCGAGACAGATGGTTTAAAAATTTCTAAGGAGCAGCACGTAGGTACAATATTTCGTTTATATTGAACATTAGTCTAGGTTAAATTAAACTGTGATGATTCAGTAGAGAGACCGCTTGCGCCGGCACATTTGGTAATATAATCAGGTGCGGATTAAGCTGTTGTCATGTAGAGAGACCGCTTACGGGTACTTTTGGAATCACCAACTGGACACTAGACAGATTTCAATATTACGGTACAATATTTTTGTTTTATATTGAATATTTGATTGGTTAAACTTGCTGATTCATGTAGAGAGACCGCTTGCGGACACTTTTGGGATAATCAGGTAGATTTAGCCTGATTATTCATGTAGAGAGACCGCTTGCGGGCAGTTTTGGGATCAACAACTGGACACCAGATAGATTTCATTATTACGGTATATATATATATATTTTCGTGTATATATATATATATATAATATATAATAGTATAGTATATATAGTATATATAGATATATATATATAAATATTATATTAGTAGTATATATTATACTTACGGGTACTTTTGGAATCACCAACTGGACACTAGACAGATTTCAATATTACGGTACAATATTTTTGTTTTATATTGAACATTTCTTTGGGTAAAACTTCTTAATTCATGTAGAGAGACCGCTTGCGGGCTTTTTTGGGATCAACAACTGGACATCTGACATTTCAATACAGTACAATATTTTCGTTATATACCGTATATATATATATATATATATATATATATATATTATAGAAAATTAAAAAAAAAATAAAAAAAACATATATAGATATATTAAATATATATTATATAATATATATATATATATATATATACAATATAATCGTTTTTTTTATTGAAAATTTTTGTTTAAACTTATTTCATGTAGAGAGACTGCTTGCGGGCACTTGGGATAATCAGGTGGATTAAGATTGATTATTCATGTAGAGAGACCGCTTGCTGGCACTTTTGGTATTATCAACTGGACACCTGACAAATTTCAATATTGCGGTACGATAAATTCGTTTTATATTTTACACGTAATGTTTTTGTTGTTTGTTGTTTGGGGGGTGGGGGTGGGGGTTATTGTGTGGTACATTTGTTGGTTGTGATTATTTATGTGTGTTTTGGAAGTTTTAGTTTTATAATATATTATTTGATTTTATTTTGTGTTTTATGTATCGGTGTGCGTATGTATGTATTATTTGTTGGTTTGTGTGTACATATATATCTGCGTTTGTGTGTATATAGTTTTGTGTGTATCGTGGTTGTGTGGGGGTTGGGTGGGTGTGGAGGTGTGGTGGTGGGTGGTGGGTTGGGTGTATATATATTGATGATGTAGGTATATAATATGGGGGGGGGGGGGTGAGGGGGGGGGGGGTGAGGGGAGGGGGGGGGGGGGGGGGGGGGGGGGGGGGGGGGGGGGTGGGTATAGGGGGGTGAGGTACGGAGGGGGGTTATTTGGGGGTAGGAGGGGGTGGGGGGGGGTAGGTGGAGGGGTGGAGGGGGGGTGGGGGGGGGGGGGTATGAGATGTAGGAGCTCAACTAGAAGGGGGTGGGGTGGAGGTAGGTAGGGGGTAGGGGGGTAGGGGGGGGGGTAGGGTAGGGTATATGGTGAGGGTGGAGTGGATGGTGAGGGGTAGGGTGAGGTAGGGTGGGGGGGGGTGGGAGGGGGGTGGGGGGGTGGGAGGGGGGTGGGGGGGGGTGAGGGGGGGGGAGTAGGGTAGGGTAGTAGGGGCGGGTAGGGTATAGTAGGGTGAGGGGTGGGGATGAGGGGGATAGTAGGTCGGGGGGGGTGGAGTGAGGGGGCGGTGGTTGGGGGGACGGAGCGTGGGTTTGGGGGGTAGGTATATGGAGGTTGATTAGGTGTAGTAGTGGGAGTATTTAGGATATAGTGGTATAGTATATTAGTATGATTATATATAGAGGGTGCTATATATATAGTGTATGTAGTGAGAGGTATATATCAGATTATATATAGTATTATATATATATATATATGCCACTATAATAATAATTGTGAGACGTGGGTGGGGTCCTGTACACTGACTCAAAGTATATAGTATATATATATATTAGTATTATATATATAGTATATGTAATATATATATATAGTATATATATACTATATATAAGATTGTAAATTGTTTTAAATTTTCTCTCACCTTCAGTTTCCCGAAGCCTCTTTCCAAGTCGCGCTCCATAGTATAATTATAATAATATATATATATTATATATATTATAGTATATATTATAGTATATATATATATAGAATACCTACTATATATAGTATATATATATATATAATATATATATATATATATATATATAATATATCGATGAACATACTTAAATTGGTTGATAATAAATATATCATGCCGATTGCGTCACTGCATACATTCACTGGTGCTCATTGGCCGTGTTTTACTTGGAAATATTTCTTCCGTGAATTTCCGTAAAAAAAGGTTTGGTTTATAAATATTGAACTTTTAGAAAGGGCTTATCTTCGAATGAGAGAATATTCAAAGTTACTCGAAACTAAAAGATATAGGTGGTTGAAGTGTCATTCATAAGTATGTATGAGCCTGAATGTAGACTGATATTATTACGATATCTTAATATAAGGTTTATGTTTGAATGTCCATATGGTTATAGTACGAATTTATAGATATCGTTGTTAATTTTTTTCCGGTAAACAAATAGTTAATTTTTTGTAAAATAATTTCATTTCATATTGAGCAATTGTTTGGTTAACACAGAAATTTAAGAGATACTTGAATATCGCCCTTTGAATGTTCAGGTGAACAATAATATTGCGTTGGAATATTTGCGTTATATATTGATATTTTTTTTCGTTTTATATTGACCATTTTTGTTTGGTTAAACTTGGAAATTCATGTAGAGAGACAGCTTGCGAGCATTTGGGATAATCTGGTGGATACCAAAGATATTTAAATATTGCGGTACTATATTTTCGTTCGTTTCAAATTGATATTTTTGTTTTATTTTGATCAAATGTTAAATTAAGCCTGGTTATTCATATAGAGAGTCCGCTTGCGGGCACTTTTGGAAATATCAAGTGAATGCCTGAGAGATTTCAATATTGTACAACATTTTCTTTTCATATTTGTTTTTTTAAGATTTATATTGAACATTTGTTTGGTTTAGGTTGATAATTCATGTAAAGATACCAATTGCTGGGTCTTTTGGGATAATCCGGTGGACAACAGAGAGATTTCAATGTTGCGGTACAATATTTTCGTTTCATTTTTTTTTTTTTATTTCGAACATTGCTTTGGTTATTCATGGACTTTAGTAACGTCAAGTTGACACCAGAGATATATGTTTCATATTTATATATATTTTTCTTTTTACATTGAATATTTGTTTGGTTAAGCTTGGCATTTCATGTGAGAGACAACCTGCCGACACTTTTGATATCAGTTGGATACCAAAGAGATTTGAAAATTGCAGTACATTATTTTTTTTTTATATATTTTTTTTATATTTAACTTTTATTTGGTTAAGAGCACATTTTATGCGGCTACGCTGTACTAGGCTTGCAAAGATATTTTGGCCATGTCACAAAAGATTTATGTAGCAGTGATGAACTTTGACTAAAGGGCATTACCCTAATAGTCTTTATAAAAATCTAAACAACCACGGGAAATTTTATGTATATTTGTTTTAATGGTTTTGGATTAAATTTTAAATTCATGCAAGATGTGTTTCTTCTAGAAATCTAGTCTTTTAGAAACTTCCTTTAAAATTGTCTCTTCTAATGTCTTCTAGAAATTCTCCTCTAAATTTTAAAAGGCATTTTGACGAAATATTCCTTACAATGCAAAATAGTTGCAGTTCATTTGTGTAAATATCCAATCCTTGGTTGACTATAACTAAAATTTAGTATTTTTAAGTACGTCCTCCTTTTAATAAGATTTGAAATTACAATTTTCTCGTAAATTAAAATTACTTTATTTCAATAGCCATTATTATTATTATTATTATTATTATTATTATTATTATTATTATTATTATTATTATTATTATTATTATTAATTATATTAATTATCATCATCATCATTCATCATCATCATCATCATCATCATCATCTCATCATCATCATCATCATCATCATAATAATAATAATCAATAATAATAATATAAATATAATAATAATACTTATATGATTTGATGCAGTTAGTTTAACAACGCTTTCTTTTACAGCAATGGTAATTCTATTGATTCAGATGTCGTTGGGTAAAGAAGTGTTAAAATACACAAGAAACAGATGGGAAACATCGCGAAAGAGAAATAAGAAAAAGGAATTTAAAGAAAATTAAAGAACTCTCTCAAAAGAATCGTGGATTCGGGGAAAGCATGAAATGGTTGAGCTTTGAAAGAGTCAAGTTTCAAGAATGAGGAACCTTATTTTTATTTTGAAATTTTTAAATCATAAAATATTCAAATTAATTTAATAATAACTTTTGCAAATTTTAAAAAGTAATTGTGAAGCAACAAAAGTTTGAAACTATGTTCCTTTAAAGATAAAATCATAATAATAAAAAAAGCTCCATCTCTAACATTAAAATTATATTATACAAGATTGTGCTACTCTGATATCAGAATCATCTATCTCACAAGTTGACTCTCGAGATGACTGTTTGGGTATGGGAACACTCAATAGTTTTTTTGTATTTTCCCGTGTACATGTGTAGATTCACAGCAAGTGGATGTTAATAATCCTGACCCTTGCGAAAAGAAAACAAATAAATTTTCAGATCAAACCTGCGTTAAGGTCAAAGGAAACCCAACCATAGGGAAGTAAAATAAGAACATTCTTAGCAAAGAATTTGAGCCACGTAGCTATTATCAAGATATTGATGTGGGATTCAACGATCAATTCGAAATATTTTTTGGTCAAAGAAAAGATACTATCTGAGGGAATATCGAAAAGAGGTTCGACGACTGAAGAAAGCTTTTATTTTTTTTCAGAAGAGTAACCATTGATAGTTATTAGGATAAAGACATTATTAGACTGCCCTAGAATAATATTAATGTCGATAGTAGTGATAGTGAGGATGATGATAATAATAATAACCCCCTCCTTGATTAGGGCTCTGCCTGTGAGTGGTGGTGACATCTTTAAAAAAAACATGAAGCTTCAAAAACTTCCAAAATGCAAGATTTTGCAATATTTTAGGATTCCATTATCTTTTAGAAGTCATCAATGAAAAAAATGTAATAGCTTTGCTTAATTATATTATATATATATATATATATAATATATATATATATAAGATATATAATATATATATATATATATATATATATATATATATATAATATATATATATATATATATATTTATAATATATATCAGTGGCGCTAGCTAGATGTTTTCACGATGGTAGGCAAGATATATTATATATATTATTTTTATGAGGTACGTATGAGTCTAGGTATAATTATATATAATATATATATATATATATATAATATATAATATTATATATTAATTATTATATTATAAGATATAGTAGTTATTATTATATATATATGATATAGGAAATTTCCATTTCTATATATTCTTGTTTACCAAAAAATTACAGTCTATTAGCCTTCTCATAATCTGGCGATTTTTCGTCAAACTTTCTTCTGTTATGTTTTTTAATAAGCGTTTTAGAGATTCACTTAAAGGCCTCTGATCAACTATCTGTATTTCTAAGTTTGTGTAGCCCAAATAATCAACACTAGACTTCCATTTAATCTAATCATTAATAACTCAAAAATAATTAAATAATTAATAATTAAAATTGCAAGCGAAACATGGTTTCCAAAGAAAATTTAAAAAAAAAACTATTTATGGCAACATCGGAGAGTACGACGAGCGAGAGGCGGCGAGCCTCACTTTATAGCATAGCAAGTATAGGATATATTTTATCTTAGCTACGCCGATGTGCGTAAGGAACGTTAAGCAGTGGATAGAGAGGCAAAAGCATAAATACCTCATTTTTGTTTATATTCTTTAAGATTTTTGCTTAGATTAAGTGTGACCACTGGTATTGCGTTTCTTATCATGATTAAACATTTTTTATATTTTTTTATTTTTTTTTCTTAATATTAATTCCCTCTTCTTAAAAATAAGATAGGCAATGCATACCCAGCCTATCCCTTAACTACGTCCCCTACTGATATATATATATAGTAATATATTATATCAGCACTGAACTCTGCGGAACCCACTTTCATATGTCCATGATGACTTATACCATTTAGCAGTGCATACAGTCTTCTATTCCACAACCACTTTAATCCAACCATATACCACTCCACCTATACCACATTGCGATAACTTTTGCATCAGTCTTATGTGGGGAACCTATCAAAGGCTTTGAGCTGAAATTTTCTTGATAAATAATATTAACATGATCTTCTAAATTTTGTCTGGCATGATCTACCCTTTTAAAACCATGCTGGGAGCCATACATTTAGTGGACCTGTGTAAAAGTAATATTTTAGACAGTGAAAGTGTAGAGGATATGATAAAGATTCAAAATCCAATTATCAATAACCTAATAAGAATGCTGGTGAAAATGTTCCATTCATAAATGAGATCAGAAAATTTACTGTTTTGAATATAAATATAATGGCATCAACCTATTATTATAATCTGATTAATTTGTTTTCTCATGAAAAATAAAGGAGCCACCTCTCAATATCTTAATTAGAGTAATTAGGATCTAATGAATAAGAAACAATACTTCGTAGCGTATCAATCATGCCCATAATCCAAAAAAAAAAAAAAATGTTGAGAGTCATATAGAAGTTGTAACAGAAGCAGCAGCAGCTTGTTTTGTTGGATTTCATTGGAGAGATGGTGTTTATAAGACAGAAATGTAAAATCTAGAAAGCTTTGTGGGATACAAAGAAACATTATGTGAAGAGTGTAATTAATCTACATACTTGATTGACTTTACATCATTGTTAGTAAAAATAAAAAGTTTATTGAGTATTTGCAATTTTTACCTGAAAACCTTGAATATTTGTAACTGTTTTAAATTTGATGAAACACTATTATGTATTTAACATAACATAGCATGTGACACAGCTTTTTAAAGCACCTTCCTGTCATTTATAAAAGTGGTAAAATATTTTTGCATGTAAGATCTCAAAAATTTAAAAAAAAAATGTCAAGGCCAGTTGAAAATTTCCTTAAGTTTAAATGGTATTTTCTGAAGAAACCAACTTTTAAACCCCCTGTTTTTTTGTTTTTTTTTACTCCACCTTTGTAGGGGAGTGTGTGTGTGTGAATCAAGTAAGACAAAGTATGTTTTCCCAGGGGATTTTACTTTATCTTTGGCAAACCCAATAAATTAACTGAGACTCCTTTAAGACGTACAATGTTCTAAAATTGAGACTGCTAAGTAGTCTAAAGTTCTAACTAATATATAGCTATACAGTAGGTAATTTTTATTTACCTATGTAGTTCAATCCAAGCTAATGGCTTTTGCCTAGCGGGATATTCATCAGATTTTGGGACTGAAGTAACTATTATTTTTAGTCCAAGCAATATTTCACAACCGTCAGTGAAAAGAAACAGCAATATGAACAACAGAAGTTGGTTAAAAAGTTCCAAAGGAATGCTTAAATTTAAAATAAACTTATAAACTCCTTTATGTTGTATTTGTTAAATTATATACACAGCCTGATTTTGACAGGCAACTGATTTCCTTATGAGAGGAAACAGGAAAAATGTAATTTGGCTATAGAAAAATCAATCAGTAATATTGAAGAGACCAGGAAATCTAATAAGATTCTGGTTTACTGTGTTGGATGTGACGAGGTATTGTATATTTATTCAAAACCCTCAGAATTAATGATTTACTTAATTTTTGCTTTGATGAATTTCTCTGGGAAGTGGTGATCATAACAAAAGCTCTGTTATTAGTTTAAGTCTGTTATTGGTTTTATGACTGATAATTGTCTTGTTTCTTTCGGAAAGAACTCCAAGCTATAGAATTGTAATGGTAAGAAGAGCTCCTCCTGGCTCTGTCAAGTTTAGTTAACTGAAGAAAAGCTCCCAGGTTTAGAATTGAATTAATTGAAGAAGTGCTCCCAGCTTTAAAAGTGTGTAATAATAATATTTGTTATTACAGGAATCAGTTTTTTCAAATGTATTTGTCTGATGAACGATATATCAATTACTAATCATTTTTATATAATTTTACTTTACAAACCCTCTTTAAAAGAGAACATTGAATTAGAAGAACTTCTTGACTCTATCAACTTCTACTGCGATTAATTACACCAGTACTGAGATAACAAAATGATTAATGCAAAGTTTGACTGGAGCTTATTAATTTAATCATAATAATTATTGGCTAATGAGGTCCCTAACACCGTGCTCATCAAAGTAAAGAAGAAATTATGAAATGAAATTTAATTTGGCTTCTTATTTATTAGTCATTATGTAATAATATAAAGGATTTTTATTATCCTATTTTAAATGAATAAATGTTTTCATATTTTTAATTTCATTTGCTTGTTATAGTTTCATTTGTTAATTATCTTTTAGTACGTTTAAGAATTGGATATTGACAACTACAAATACAAAATCTTGATTTTGTGTACTATATAATAAAATGTATATTTATTAAATTCTTTTATTCATCTGATTTTCTCAAAATTCCAGTATTACTATATATAACAAGTGGGTTTTATTGTGTAATTTAGGTGTGCTTTTTTGGTTTTATTGGGAGGATTTTTTAATGCCAGCCCTGCTTAGTACTTTTAAAATAACTTTTAAAATATTAATAGCTACAATTACTATTATAATAAATTCATAAATATTAGTCAGAACCTGTTTGATATTTTAAATGTGAAAAAGGTCGTTTTCATAATAAGTTAATGTAGCAAAAAAAAAAAAATAAATAAATAAAAATGTCAGAATAAGCTGTAAAGAACTTTAGTTTAAAGAGTGAATTACTTGATGTAGAGTCTCATCATTTATTTGCAATGATGTAATTTTGAGTGTTAATGCAATACTTGTATAAATGAGGTTAGCGTAAAGAAGTAAAATATTTAAAGAATTTTATGATCAAAACATTATTTTTTATTTTAATTCTACATTATTGTAATTACAATTTTCCAGATAACTTTTTCTTTATCTTAATTTGTTTAAAATATATTTCCATTAAAATACAATAAATATTAAAATGAATATCAAATCTGAAAATGAAATAAAAGTGGAAGAATTAGACTTGGAATATGACTCTTATCAGCAAGGTTCTCAGGTGATATTATATATATATATATATATATATATATTATATATATTATATTATATATTATATAGTATATATATATATATATATATAATATTATATATATATATATATAATATATATAATATATATATATATATATTTATTTATTTATTACATATTTATTTATTTATGGTTGCAAGGTGGTGTTTGTGGGTGATAAATACCAAAAAATATCACCACATTCACAAAAGGACAATATGGGAGAAGGGGTTTTCAGCCTTGCACCAGAGGAAGAAAGAATTTGTTATATGTTTATTCTTCATATACTGTGTATATAACTATATATATATATATATATATATATATATATAGTATATATATATATAGTATATATATAATAATATATAATATATATATATATATAATAATTATATATAATACTATATATAATATATATATATAGTATATATATTTATATATTATATATACTATATATATATAGTATAAATATATATTAGGGATGTACGCGGAACAGGTTCCGGATCCGGTAACCTCAGATTTTGGAAAGTTCCGGTTTCCGGCCGGAACTTAACGCGGAACTTTCTACTTTTTCAGATGTTTTATAAAATTCAGTAATTGATTTTGTCATTTACTCAGTTATGATTTTGAATAAAAATAATATATGAAAATTGATATATTGTTGGAACAAATATCATGAATAAAATACTTCCGAAAACTTTAAATATGAAAATATTTTCACACTCGAACGGGTAGTTTAATCTCTACGAATGAGTTGGGGATTTTTTGGATATTTTTGATATTTTTTTATTTTTTAAAATTTTTTTTTAGACACAGATTGACTTTTTTAATTATTTATTTTTATAAAATTAGTTAATAATCCTAATTATTGTACCTAATTATTAAGTTTAGTAAGTATAATTTTAGTTTAATTAAGATTTAAATTATATATAATATATATTATAATATATATATATATAGTATATATATATATATATATATATATATATATATTATATATATTAATTATATATAACGTATATATATATATATATATATATATATATATATATATACTACTATAATCATAGCTGGCAATGCCGCAACGATTTTCGGCTATTCGGCTAATCGGCTACGCCGCACTATCAATTCTTATAGCCGTAGTCGTAGCCGAAATTTTTTTTTAAATAGTCGGACAAGCCAACGACGCACTGCATTTTCCCGCGGCTATCGTTTCGGCTATGGAATTTTTTTTAAATTAATTAAGTGAACCCTAACTCCGTTCTCCCTGATGACAAGTCACTTTCGAAAACGGGTTTTATATTGGTATGAAAAAGGCGTGGCATTGTAGTGATAAGTGTGTAATAATATTTTCAGTCTTAGTTCTATACTAATACGAATAAGATGTGTCAAAAGCTAAAAGAAGAAAAGTGCAACCTGTTTTAAACACGCAGTTTTATTCAAAATTCCTTTGTGATGTTCTTGTCATGTTATTATTTTATTAATTAGGTATTATTATTATTATGTTACTAAGTAATTAAGTAATAATTATTATAATTACTAATTTACTGATTAGTAGTTACTAGTTACTAAGTAATTAATTACTAGTAAATTATATATACACAAATTAATATATATATTATATAATATATATATATAATTATATATATATATATATCATATATATAGTATATATATTTATATATATATATTATATTATATATATATATATATATATATATATATATATATATATATATATATATATATATATATATTAATATATTTTTTTTTTCATCTGATACTGAAATTTAATTAAATAATTTGTATAAAGTATAAACATAAAATTATTAAAATAATTAAATACATGGATAAGTTTGTGACTAGGACCAGAGGTGTTTCTGGAGACAGTTCAGCCGCTGCCAGTAGTAGCTTAAGGAGCAGCTCTCCCATTTTAAATGAGAGCTGTGACATGGACAGCCAAAGATCTCTTACTGATCCTGTCACTGTAACCCTTGATTGTGAGGAGACGAGGGATCCTGGAAACCAAGGCCAAGAGGGCAACGAGGATGCCGTCAAAGAGTTGAAAAGCTATTTGCTCACTCTTGAGAGGTAAGAAACTCGCCTCCATGCTATAGTAAAGACTAAAGACTAAAGACTAAAGAGCATAGTAAAGAGTAAAGACTATAAAGTAAGCATATTAACTTTAAATAAAATCTAGTAAATTAACTTTTTTGAATTTTTTCATGATTGAACATTTAAATATGAAATTACAATAGTCAAATTCAAAAAAATTAAAACTTCTATTTATTTCAGTTTCTTCATCTTTGAAAAATTTTTGAGGACTGATGAGAAAGTTGATGGGGTGTCTCTTAGGAAGATTCACACTGGTGTTGCCAAGTGTAAACATCCTGCCTGCAAAGGGAAGAAGGGGCTTTCCTACAGCACCCAGACAAGGTCCCACCTCAAGCAATGCATTACAAGCTGTAAGTTTCAATAATTATTAATTAAATAATTTAGATAAGATCACAACAACTAACTGGTGTTGCTAGTTAATTAGTTATCAAGATTTAAACACTCTTGTATAAAGTCTTGATACTTTATACAAATGTTATCAAAGAAAATTAAAAAATTTGTAATTAAAGTTTGTATTATTTTTATATACCAGATGCACAATGACCTTCTCCCTCACCTCTCTGCAGCCATTGAAGGGCTTAGCAAGCGCGGTCGCTCCAGTTCAAGGGAGAATGAGTCTGCAGCCATTGAAGGGCTTAGCAAGCGCGGTCGCTCCAGTTCAAGGGAGAGTGAGTCTCGTAAGCGTCAGATGTCTCTGGATGAGAGCTTCAGGTCAAAGTTCAGCCAGCAGAGAGCAAGACAAGGTTACACCAGGTGAAAAAATTCAGAAACATAATATTAGTTATTTTAATTGAACTCAATTTTTTTAAATAGGTATATGAGCGACTTAGCGTCTTCACGTTTTAAAAATATTTTTATTAAAAATTTAAAATATATTGATTTATTAACAATTACTTTTTCATCATTAGGTGGTTCATTCATTCAATGATGCCACTGGATTTAGCTGATGATCCTTACACGAAGGAGATGTTTTACCTCATTAATCCCGAGTTTCATCCCACCTCAAGGAGGACTTTGAGCAGGGATATTGAAAAGCTGATGCAAAAGGGGAAGACTCGACTGATAAACAACCTCTTCCACCAGAAGTGGGTGGCCACTACAGCCAACAGTTGGACCGCCCACAATAGGTCCTTCTTGGAAATGACAGTCCACTGGATTGACAGGGTCAACCTCAAAAGGTGCCATGCAACTTTGGCGGTCAGGGAGGTGAAGGTAAGAAAATTAAAAAGTTAAATTTTGTCATTTTATACCTTAGTCTCATAACCATAAGAACATATGAGGTGTAAATATTATTTAATTTACAGACTAAAACAATAAAATTATTGTCTTTAGGAAAGGCAAACTCACCAGTTACTGGGGAAACTAATCACAGAGATTCATCATGAGTTTAGCATCCACGGTAAGGTGAAGGCCACCACTACGGACAATGGCACCAACTACGTGGCAGCCTTCAACGCCTTTGGTGAGTCCAACCAGGACCAGGAGAACCTTCCTATGGACCCTGATTATCCTGACTTGGAGATTGTGGATCTCCAGGAGCTCCTGAGGGCTGAGGGTGACAACCCAAGTCTGCAGCCTCAACACCGCTGCAGGTACTTAGAATTCGCGAAAACTAGTGCTAAATGCTACTAATATATATTAATAATATTATTAAGTAATAAGTATTAACAAATAAAGATTTGTCATTTAAGATTTAACTAATAATCTTTGAATTTCTTGAATTAAATATCTTATTGTTTCAGTGCTCACACACTCAATCTGTTGGCGACAACAGATGTGAGTGATATACAGGGCTGGAGCAAGGGGGCTCACAGTGGAGGAGGACCATAGCTAAGATCCAGGCCCTGTGGAACCTTCAGAACAGGGCCCCAGTGGTGGCCAACCAGATCAAGATTGTCGCCAAAAGAAAACTGAAGACTCCTGTGGTGACAAGGTAGTAGTAGTTATTATTAAAAAAAGAAATTTAGCGTAAGAAATTGTTGCCGATTAATTATAGACAAGTTCATTTTATAAGTTTTTGATATTTTATATAAAGTTATATTTATTTCTGCAGATGGAACTCCCTATATGATAGTGTGATGGTCCTTCTGGAGGTTTTAAGGGTCGAAAACCAAATGGATGCCATAAACACCATCCTCATCAAGCAACATGCCAAGGGAGGTTCCCTCTCACAGAGGTAGAACGTGAGTAAATATAACGTAATTTTTTAAATTAGCAATTTGCTCTAATATTTTTATTTATAATTTAATAAATTTATTAAATTATAAATCTCCTCACAAACCCAAACCCTCTCCATTAATCCCTGTTCTGTACCTGTACCATCGCTCTTGCTTGCCCAACACTCATATCGCTACTTCGTAAACAATCTCTAACTGAATATATCCACCTTTTTTTCCGGTCGTCCGACAGGCAAAACACTCTCACAATGTGCTCTATTACACTTTCTTACAATATGGTGTTCTCGCCACTTCTCCACATTCCAAACCATCTACAAATCCTCAATCAAATTGGCAGTCTTTTCCTACCCGCGAAGACTACGTTCATGATTAAACTCGTTCTCATCTTATCGCAATCCCTAACTGCCAAGAAGCCTCAGTTGGTCATCTGTCACAACCTCACTCTTGATCGTATTCCGCCGCTATTCATACAAGATTACTCGCTCTTCGTGCTCCCGTATTTTTTAGTTAATAATCAATTATGCTTACGTAACTAAGCAATATATTAATTTTCACTCTTTCAGGTCATGAACGAGTACACATTGGTCATGCAGCCTGTGGCGCAGTGTCTTGATATGCTTCAGGGGAAGAAAAGGGCATACATGGGCACCCTCCTACCCCAACTTTGGTTGATGAAGACCAGCCTTGAGGAGAAGAGTGGAAAATATTCATCTTGTGTATGCAAGGCCACTAGTACAGGCCCTCCTCAGTGGCTATGAAAAGAGGTTTGGCCACCTCTTTCAGAATAGGGATCTCCTTATGGCCACTGCCCTTCACCCCTCCTTCACCCTTAAGGCCCTAGAAAGCATTGCACCTGACATGGTGGAGGAGATCGGGGACAGGATTACCCGGAAGATAGGGGACTCCATCAAACCCACTGAGAAACAGCAGCAGCGTCAGCTTGGCCAGCCAACAGAAAAAGAACCCCACAATTCAGACGCACTCCTATTCAGTAAATTGTTTTCTAGAGTATTGGTACGCAGAGCAAGCCAGCAACAGGATGTGGAAATCGTCATGCGAAAGTCCATGGAGGAGTGGGTGCCCTCTCAAGAAGATCCGAGCTGTTCCTGTTTCCCCAACCAGCATAGGGAGATATGGATAGATCTATTTATAAAATATAATACCCCCATTCCTAGTTCAGCAGCTGTGGAGAGGTGCTTCAGCGCGGGTGGGGACATCCTCAGGGCCAAGAGATCGTCCTTGAAGGAGGAAAGGTTTGAGGACCTTCTTTTCCTCAAAGGAAATATGGACCTCCTGCAGGAAGTGATTAGCCAGGAGGACATGGAGGAGGAAGAGGACCTATAGCTATGAAAGTATTTAACTATTTATGTAGTTAACATTTAATAAAAAAATTAAATAAATCTGTTTTACTATCTTATAAAAGGTTTAAAATGTAAAGGCATGCTTTCGTTATCGCGCAAAAGTTTACTTTGTAATTTAACGGTATCGCCGTAGGATAGCCG
>JABUQX010058241.1:0-12500 GCA_015478945.1 Trachelipus rathkii | reverse complement strand
CCCAAGGGTAAGTTGAAGCCATGCTTTATATCCTTTTTTATGTTTTCTGTCATGGAGCACAAAATTTTACAATATGCCTATTTTATTTCATCAGGTTTTTGGTGCCGGGGCATATTGCCTGCCGTTTCAGTTTTGTTGCATACTGCGAATTTTAGTGCTGAGGTTTATTGCCCGATTTCCAGCTGGGCGGTTTAATTGCGTCTCCATCCATAACTTGGATCTTTTACAACAACAGCAGACTATTCAATTCAGCACTGGGAGTGCTGTTCCATCAGACCACAAAGTTGAGTGATCTTTATCTATTTGCATCCTTTACACACACACATTTCAGTTCTTGTTCCTTTGTAGATATACCTACTCTTGAACTGAATTTGAATGGAATTGAACTGAACTTGACCTTACGACTTCAACTTACGATCTTAGGTTTTGGTCTTTATCTAGACCAAACCGATTGATAACTGATACTCAGAAATCGACAATTTAGATTATCCTCCCCTTAATTTAATTATAATAAACGTTGTTTTTAAACGTTTTGTTTTATTTACCCTGATTCATCAAACCTGACCTTGTTCATTCAAGGAGGAATCTTCAGCATCACGTACTTAGATTCTTACAGAAGGTTCATTTTTGTGGAGGCTCCAAAATTGCAGAGTGTTCAGGTAATAAAAGTAGTTACCGTTAGGAATAACTAATTCTACAGTTAACAGAGTGTGTACGTTAGTTAAGTATTGACCTTAGTTAGTAATTTTCAGAACTAAACCTTATATACACTTTTGTCGGCGCACAGGTAAACAGTAGTTCTTAGCCTCTAAATTGTCTCTATCTTTTTCTATTAGAACTAGTTCATTTAATCTTTACTGACAGTTCCTTTTAGTCTCTGATCTTCGACGCTGTCTTAGTTTCTGATCTCACTTTCTAAATTTATTGGGTGGTTTGGGGACCTCTGTTAACAGTTAATATCCGGGTCTTCTTTCCATTAACTCTCCCTAACATACTCTTTAAATTAGTTGGCGCCCGAACAGGGACTGACATTTGTATTTAGCAACTTTAGTAAGGTTTAACAATTAGACAGGGTAGATACTACTTACCTGAAC
Source organism: Trachelipus rathkii (assembly GCA_015478945.1). Classification (NCBI taxonomy): domain Eukaryota; kingdom Metazoa; phylum Arthropoda; class Malacostraca; order Isopoda; family Trachelipodidae; genus Trachelipus; species Trachelipus rathkii. The sequence continues at coordinate 11,406 of JABUQX010058241.1, read as the reverse complement.
AATTCCAATTCGCAAATTCCGCAAAAACAGTTCTACCGTTCAAGTTCAAGTCAAGAGACTAGATACAGTTTTAGTTTCATTACAAACTTAACCTCCTTTTTCCTGCAACGCTCTTCCTACTTCTCATCCCTCATTTATATTTGTTTTTTTTGAATTTATATATTTTGGATATATATTTTTTGAAATACAAATTTCATGTACTAACCCTAATGACGTCCTTAAACAGATTTTCAGAGCTTGGGGGTGAGGGAGTGAATGTGGGAATGGATGAGGTTGAGAGTCGACGTGACATGGGAGCAGTGGGCGGTGGTTTAGCGAATATGGGTGGTGATATTGAGGATGAGATGCCTCCAGCGACTCAACAGGATATATTGAACTTCGTCAGGGAGAGAGAGGCGATAGAACAGTTGCAAAACAGAGATTTAGGAGGTCAAATAAATCCACCACCTAGAGTTCCTCAGCAGTTAACAGACAAGGTAGATCCAGGGAACCCACCTCTTCAGGAGTTCCTGGCTACTATTACACAGGAATTTAAGTTCCTAAAAGAGGAAACGGCAATGTTGCGGGCACAACAGCCAATACCACCACAACAACCGATTGTTCCTACCGTTGTTGCTCCAGTGACGACAACAGATGTGCTGTCAAATGAAATGGCTCTGATAAATTTTGGGTCACCAGTTTCCCCATTGGTATCAGCGCCAATGCAACAACAGTTCCATCCAGGAACTATGGCTCAAACTTATGGAGGTTCCCCTTCTTCAGACGTCATATACACAACGCACACGACGACTCCCATTACACAACAGACTGACGTGACTAACAGACAGCCGTACACTATACCTCCTTATTTCAGTCAGGGTATCAATGATCCCTTGACTTCAAGTCCTTCAGAGATATACCGATTACAGTTCAACAGGCTGGTATCGCACCACCAATCGATACCAGATCATTTGTTGTTCCTCCTCAACCACAACCGATTTTCTCTCTTGCAGACAATAGAGAGCCAGCATCGATTCTTGCACCAAGTAGATTGGACATTTTGGAGCGTCATATGCTTCTGATGTCCCAATCTATCCTCTATCTGGCGGAAATCGCCAAGAACTCAAGGAAAGTGAAAGTGGTTGAGCCAGGGAAATTTAAATATGAGGCTGATCAGGATTTGGTTAGTTATTTCGCAGATTTTGAACAGTACTGTTCTTTTAACTACCCGAATGCGCCTCATCAGTGGTTAAGGTTGCTAGGCAGGCAACTTGAAGGATCGTTTCTGCAACTGTACAATCTTTTAATTAAAGATGACAGAAACTACGGATCCATTAAAGAGACTTTACTAACATGGTATCAGCAAGAGGAGAAAAGAAAAGACGCACATAAGCTGAATGCTTACCACTCAGCTTATAGGACTCCCGGTGAAAGCGTCCGTATGTACGCTCTTCGCCTGGAACATCTAGCTAAAAAAGCCTATCGTGGGTTAGAGATGAGAGAGCATGACTCTCTTCGAACTGCTTTTCTCTTATGTCTTCCTCCTTATGGTGAAAAACGGATATCAGAATACATAAAGCAGCAAGAGGAAGATAGTAATATCCGTGCCATGGCGGAAAATAGTAAGCCTTGCTGACACTTACATTAGAGACTAGGATAAAGGGAAGAATGTAGCCGCTTCTTCTAACAGCCGGTTTACAGTGTCTCCGGATCAACCTAAACAAGACTTAGACGAGACGAATCAGAGATAGATTTCATTAATCCAGGTGGTTGGGAGTTTTACATCGCCAACAGCACAGCCACAACCAGAGTACTGCATTATAGAATAACAATAATATTATTATTCCTCATCCACTAACAGACGCAATCAGACCCAAAACACTTACACTCCGACATGTCACAACGAGAACACTAACAGAAAACATCTCATTTGTGATTACTGTGAGAATGTGGCACGTGAATGGATGAATGTTATAAGACTAGGGTATGCATATTGTTCGAAAGAGGGGCATGTAAAAATGAAATGCAAGGTCTATACAGATCCCCTCCACCACTAAACCTTTAAATTCTGTAAAGTGTGTCCGTTTTGCCGGGGCCCACATGCCGGAATTAATTGTACTCAAAGGACACCGCCGCGCAATACACAAAGGACTCAGAGGTCGCCCCCAAATAACAGACAACACAAATCACCACAGGCCTCTGGTTCAAACAGGAAACATAATTCCCCCAGCGCGGACAAAACACACAGAGCACCGACTGACATGCATGACTCACCAAGGCAGCAACGGAAGTTTTTAGACCCGTGCGACTGGTGCCATAAGTCACATATGGAAGGCCGATGCATGGGTCCTTCAGAAGCAGTACAAGCCGGAGCTTTAAACGGCGTCTCCACGGAAATGAGCCCTCCAGTGGAGAATGAAGTCCAGCTCATGACTGATACCAATAATGCCCTAGTAGATATAGTACATAGTGATAGAAGTAGTGCTAGCACTTTTCCTGTAGCCGTAGACTTAGTAGTCGATAGCAGTAGTGCTAGGACCCTTCTACCTGACACAAAAACACTTTTACCCGACACAAAGACTCTTTTATCCGACACTAAGACTCTTTCTGACACTATAGTGACTACTAGTGATAGTAATAGAGATAGTTACTCTCTTTCTGCTCAAGTAGTATGTAGTAGTAGTTCCCCTACGGAACCAATAGTATCAGTTGTAGCGAGTAGCCTTATGATAGGAAGTAGTGATAGTCGTAGCAACAGGCAGGCAGAACCATCAGCAGCAGCAGAGATTCAGCAGAAACCACTGGTCCAGTCAACCGAATGCTTGGCTATGGCTGAGGGAGATTTAAGGACGATCCCTGTAAATCTCAGTTCAGCCAAGGTCGATCCACTGGTAATTTGTGTGGCTTTCAGTCCGGATAGTTCCGGTTTTTACGGCTGCATGGTTGATAGCGGTTCAGGCGTAAGCCTGATAAGCTCTGCTTTAGTCGCCGATTTACTTCCTCATGCCGAACTTTTATCGTCTTCAGAGGAGGGCATAAGGGCAATCAGTGGGTTGCAACGGCGGAACGCTGTTCCTGTAAAACAGTTAAGTGGACCTCGGAGTGTCAACATGCTTTTGAGGAATTAAAACAGGCCCTGGTAAACCCCCGTTTCCTAGGATTTCCAGATTACGACTCCACTGCATCTCCAATGGAACTTCATGTCGACGCCTCCGACATTGGCGCCGGGGCGTGTCTCTCGCAAATACAGAATGATGAACGCCGACCAATAGCTTTCATTTCTATGACCTTTAACGGTGCTCAGAGGAACTACGGAGTCATAGATAAAGAGCTAACAGCTTTACGATGGGCAGTAAAGTCTTTGAGACCTTTTCTGCAGGGAGTCAAGTTCATCATCTTTACTGATCACATGCCTCTGATTTATTTACAGAACATGAGTCTAGTCGATGGCCGACTAGCACGCACCATGGAGGAGTTATACGAATTCGACTTCGAAATTCGACATATTGCTGGCAAAAGCAATGTTGTAGCCGATGCCCTCTCTCGCTCACCTGTTGATCCCTCGTCGGATTCTCCTCAGGATCCTGATCTTTCTGTACCGCCTTCTGTGGATTTTATCCTGTCTGGATATTTCGTTTTGGAAGTAGCGGGAGGTGGCGATTCTTTATATCATTGTTTCTCCATGTTTCTCTATGGTTCATCGGATCAACATGGTGAACTGCGAACAGTTGTCATCGAAGAACTTTGGAAACGTCCACATAAATATCGGTTACAGGGCAGACACGTGCAAAAGAAGTTACGTCTTCTACAGCTTCCTGGACAATTGCCCATTCCAGAGGTCATTGATGCCTTCTGTGACCTTTTTAAGGTTATGGTGTGCGTCTATTATAATGACAAACATCCCATTGTCTATGGAAGCCAATTCGTCAACAATGTTTGTTGTCTCAAATGTCTAGGTGGTATACATTACAATTATCTGATGCCTACCACTTTGGACATTAGCACGTCCTAGCCTTTTCAGATAAACAGTTAACAGTCTTCAGATTTTTCTAACTTTTCATCAATTTCTTTCTCAATAGGATCTGCCGGTGTCCGCTGAACTGAACACTTGCTCCTGTGGTATTTCGCTCTCTTCCTCATCATTTTTCTCATTATGCGATGCAGATAATTAGCAAATGCAATGCGGATGAGATTAGTGGATTGCGATGTGGATAAATTGCGGAATGCAATGCGGATACATGCACTCATCTCATCTCTTTTCATTTACATTAGCTTCAGACATAATCAGTGACACTGTAGAATCTTTACATTCATCTCAGCCTCACTGAATACTTGCCTATAATCTTTTCGGAACGTTGTTGTTGGCTGTAGAAATTTATTTATATTTTAATTTTAATTTAATTTTATATAAATTGTAAAAAAAAAATGTAAAATATTTCGTTCGCCCCCTGTTAGGCTAAATTTAGTTTTCATAGAACTATTTATTTACCGTTTACTGAGTTGAAGATTGCCCTCGTGGTATTCAACGACAATTATGATAAGCCAACAACTGTTATGTTCTTTTGTCACTCAACACATTTTTCAATTTGATACACCGACACTTATTATGTGCATATTAATTTTAAAATTTGTAAAAATAATTTAAAAATCAGTATTTCAGTTGAAAATATGATTTATATTTCTTGAAAATTAATTAAATTATTGTAAAAAGAATTTATTATAAACATTTTGTAAATATTATTATATCAGCTTTATGATGAAATATTACAATTGCAAAGCAAAGTTGAGCATATAGCTTATTGACCAATTGAATTATTTAACTTAGAAATTAATTAAATTGGACTTAAATAAAATAATTAACTAGAGCTGACATGTTAAATATTAAATTTTAATTTTAAATATTTGTAGAAGGAACAAGATTATACTTTATTATTATGTATCACTTACACGGATGCAAATAATAAAGCCCCTGTAATTCTCTTTGCAGTATGAAGACTCTCTTAGCAGTTGGAGCCAGCGAATTGGAGTTGCTCCGCCGAGAGAAGAAGCTGCTCAGAGAACAATTCAACCTTCATGTAAGGGTGGATTATGGTTCGGGTCGGACTATCCACGACTGTCCTTCCCATATCGAAACCCTCATGAAACCCGACGTTGACTTCATCCTTATATGGGCACTTACACCCTTGGCTTGGCAAAAGAAATCCATTTCTAATGGAGATAAGAGAGTAACAGTCTTTGAGCCAGTGGTCAACTTTACAGTCGAGGGTGTACCCACCATCATGGATCAAATTACGAAATGTGCCCGAGGGTCAAAGTTTACCTCATGATTCCTCCGGTTAAAGACATTAACCAAAAGCGGATCACGAAAGCATGGGGTCCAGCTTTTGCCGATCACCTCAAAGATGACGACTCCATGTCCCCTCGGTTAATGAGAGAACACTCTATCAGATCCTTCGTCCTGTTTGAAGATTTGGCATATTTTCGATATAAGTGGACTGATTAGAACACTCTACGCGGTATTTAATTACTATTATGGAACCAAACGAAACATGCCGGAGTATAAAAACACCCCTCATCTACGATACATTAAGAAAAAATAGATGTATCTTCAATCTCCGATGCTATCTGATGGGTTACATGCCAATCGTTTGTTCCTGGAACAATTCATGCGGAAGTATAGGAGTTTTTTCATTTCCCACGCTCTTTCCCGTCCTTCCCGTCCACGGCCTTCTGATCGCCGTCGTTATGTTCACTCACGAACCAGCCGTCGACCATCTACTCCAACATTAACCAGAAGCGAGGAAAGGAGACAACCCATCCAATCAACAAACGAACCACCTCGACCGTCTACTTCTCGAACTGTAACCAACATCGAGAGGCGGTTGGGTGCGGCTCCTTTTACTGGATTGCCTCCATCAGCTTTTATACCTCCGTGGCCTCACCCGTTCAGCCTATACGACTCCACAGTCGGAGTACCCATCAACCTCGAGTCATCTGTCTGACTACCCGTCTGTTTCTTCTACAAATCGTCCAACCTTATGCCAATACCATTCCCTCGCTGGGTGGTTCGACGCACAACAACATGACCAATATCCGATTGGAATGCGGATGATGTGGAGAGGTATGATTATGGCCCTTTCTGATTGTAGACGATTGCTTTAGTTCTCACTCTGATAAAAAAATTATGCGAAGAGAGGAACTCGTGCTTAATCCGTGGCACGTTTTTCTTTCTCGCATCAATTAACGACAACAGTTTTCAGGTTTGTTATACATTTGTACATATGCGTTGGTTCTTTTCAGTTTCACAAAATTTTGTTTTCCGGTTGTGTGTGGATAAGGATGTAATCAGTTCTTTCAGTTTTAGTTATTTCTTGTCTTGGTTTAATCCCATCTCTTCGCCGCCGCCTACCACTCTTTAACAGATCATCGGCTTCAAATAATTTATGATTATAAGAAATTTGAGTGGGGGCGTAATTTTAGTGCGGGGGGATGTAGGGGTTGCTGCAGTAGCTCCTACTTCTACCCCGGTTATGCTCTGAAATGTGCATCACTAATATTTATAGCTCTGAAATGTGCATCACTAATATTTATAGCTCTGAAATGTGCATCACTAATTATAGCTCTGAATTGTGCATCACTAATATTTATAGTGTATTTATAAATATATTTCAATCCATTTATGTCTTTATATTTATAATCATAAATTTCTTCCCACTCTGTTAATCATGTGTTTTTTTAGGAGATTATATAAGTAAAGTAGTCACTTTCAGGAACTTATATTATATTTGTGAAGTGGACCACTTTTATTTTTGTCCCTTCACCACATCTCCGTCGATCTCTCAGGATTCCTTGTGGACAAGGAATTAACACCTCTGTAAAAGTAAGATATTACTTTTACTATGTTCATACACTTAATGTCTTTATAATTTTAGAGGTGTGTGTGCTCCATTTGAGATTTCTGTATGGCTTGGCTTATGGCTTCTCTTTTTCGCAGTTCTGCAGCAGTTCTCCGGTCTTCCTCAAGACTCTTTCAAACAACCCTTGTGGAAGGTTTCTACAATCCCCAAGGGTAAGTTGAAGCCATGCTTTATATCCTTTTTTATGTTTTCTGTCATGGAGCACAAAATTTTACAATATGCCTATTTTATTTCATCAGGTTTTTGGTGCCGGGGCATATTGCCTGCCGTCTCAGTTTTGTAACATACTGCGAATTTCAGTGCTGGGGATTTCCCGATTTCTAGTTGGGCGTTTAATTGCGTCTCCATCCATAACTTGGATCTTTTACAAACAGCAGACTATTCAATTCAGCACTGGGAGTGCTGTTCCATCAGACCACAAAGTTGAGTGATCTTTATCTATTTGCATCCTTTACACACACACATTTCAGTTCTTGTTCCTTTGTAGATATACCTACTCTTGAACTGAATTTGAATGGAATTGAACTGAACTTGACCTTACAACTTCAACTTACGATCTTAGGTTTTGGTCTTTATCTAGACCAAACCGATTGATAACTGATACTCAGAAATCGACAATTTAGATTATCCTCCCCTTAATTTAATTATAATAAACGTTGTTTTTAAACGTTTTGTTTTATTTACCCTGATTCATCAAACCTGACCTTGTTCATTCAAGGAGGAATCTTCAGCATCACGTACTTAGATTCTTACAGAAGGTTCATTTTTGTGGAAGGCCCAAATTGAGAGTGTTCAGGTAATAAAAGTAGTTACCGTTAGGAGATACACTAATTCTACCATTAACAGCGGTGTAGGTAGTTAATATTAACCTTAGTTAGTATTTTCAGACTAACCTTATAACACTTTTGTCGCCACAGTAACAGTAGTACTAACGGACTAAATTTTCTCTCTTTTTCTATTAGAATTAATTCATTTAATCTTTATTGACAGTTCCTTTTAGTCTCTGATCTTCGACGCTGTCTTAGTTTCTGATCTCACTTTCTAAATTTATTGGGTGGTTTGGGGACCTCTGTTAACAGTTAATATCCGGGTCTTCTTTCCATTAACTCTCCCTAACAACACCTTTACCTACGATTTAATTAACAGAGCAGGAGATTTAAAGTCTATGTTTGAAATGTTCTCCGTCAAGAACAAAGCAAAGTTCTGCACGTTTAAGCATGTTATTGAAAACATTTCTCAATACACGTTGTGGGATGTTGGAAATTTCTCGACGTATGTTGTTTTTTCAATGTGTCAATTGTTCTGGGATTGTTGTGGTAGACTCTAGATTTTAGAAATCCCCACAAGAAATAGTCACATGGTGAGAGGTCGGGAGACCGGGGAGGCCACAAACCCTTGCTGATTGTCCTTTCCTCTGTAAAAACGGTATGTATGGTAGTCAATGACAGGTCCGATGTATGGCAGGTGTCCCCATCTTGCTGGAAATATGCATAACGCTTTTCGTTTGGAGTTAACTGTGGCAAGAAATCATCTCTCGTCCTGTAAGGAAGCATTGGTAATTCACAGTTTTCATTGAGATTATTTGACCGAGTTATTCTGTTACTAAGAAAAGCAACAAATACCTATTTTTTAAATCGTGTAAATGATTTGCATAGACTCGTGTGGTCTCTCTGTAGCCCGTGGTCGCAGTTCTTGAAATTAACGTACCCGACAGATGAAAACAAACTTTCATCCGTTGAAGAAGAAAAGAAACGGATCAACTTTCCCTAGCAACAGTTCTCCTAGCAAACCAATTTCATGTATTTAGCGCTACACTTATCCGCTTCTTTATTCCTGACATGCAACGCTCACACGGTATTGTTTCATTTTAAGCATGAAGGATGCGTTTGACATGATCTGCAAATGATACTCCACATTGTTTGTGATACACCGTCCGTGTACGGTCGTAGTAGTTAGGCAAATATTTATTGAAATCAATTTTTTGTAGATGGGGCGGTTTTAATGTGCGCCCATATATATTATATATAGCTATATATATAATAATATATATAAGTATATATATATATATATATTATAATAATATATATATATATATATTATATATATATATATATATATATATATATAATATATACCGGTATATATTATAGTATATAATATTATAAAGAAATGTTCTTGAACAGAATTCCTAAAGTGCAAATTAATTAGAACAGTTGAGTGAACTGCTCACTCCAGTAAAGAGGGTTCGCCTATTAAAAATTAAAGTTAAATCTAACCTATAAGCTTAAATATTAGCAAAATAAAGAAAAATAACTCACCATATATATTCATAAAACAATAGTTTGAATCAAAATTTCCAAATATAAAACTTGGAGGTTGCCTTGTATAGTATAAGGCTTAAGGTAGTGTATAAGTAGTTGCGTTACTAGTTTAGGCCTACATATAGAATGCCATCCTGAGTACTCGGTTCAAAAACTTAAAGTAAGGTATAAGGATTTAGAGGCTAGAGAAGTGTTAGAATAAAACAGAAAAGATAGAATAGACCTAACGGCTAGTCCTGCTAATTCAGAATATAAAGGGTTAGGACCAGCTTGGAAAAAAAGAGACCTTAACATAAGTTTTCTTAGAACGTTCCTCTATCTTTAATAAGGCAAAATATACTTTGGCCTAACTAGAACTAATGTTAAATAATATAAATAAAATACTTTACTCAATGTATATACTTCAACAAGTAGCATAATGCTACAAAATAGATAAGAGATATATCAGCTCACATTTAACTTAATTGACTCTCAGTTTTCAAGTGCCTCGTTTTTAAGTTCAAAAAACACGCCTTTTAGGCGTTGCCAAATAAAAGATATTTCCAAACCAAGAAAGTCTCTAAATCTTAGTGAAAAAACACGGAGTGACAAGAAATACCCTTAAATTTTTGTAACTATTTTAAATCCCTTAGTTTTATAAAAAGCAATTAATAGGAAAATAGGAAGATTTAATTCAAGAATAAATATTTCTTACAACCTCCCAACAAAAAAGAATTTGCTGAAAGAACACAAGAACATAAGAAATGTTCTTATGCTCCTTCAGCAAATTAAGGGAAGCTGTGTTCAAAGTGCAAGCAATTTTTAAAACAAATTTCAATCCAGAGCAACATGTAATAAAATAAACAATCAAAAAATAAGTCCAGCATGAATGCCAGATATTCTTGTAAACAAATATAAACTTCATGCTGGACTTATTTTTTGATTGTTTATTTTATTGCATGTTGCTCTGGATTGAAATTTGTTTTAAAAATTGCTTGCACTTTGAACACAGCTTCCCTTAATTTGCTGAAGGAGCATAAGAACATTTCTTATGTTCTTGTGTTCTTTCAGCAAATTCTTTTTGTTGGGAGGTTGTAAGAAATATTTATTCTTGAATTAAATCTTCCTATTTTCCTATTAATTGCTTTTTATAAAACTAAGGGATTTAAAATAGTTACAAAAATTTAAGGGTATTTCTTGTCACTCCGTGTTTTTTCACTAAGATTTAGAGACTTTCTTGGTTTGGAAATATCTTTTATTTGGCAACGCCTAAAAGGCGTGTTTTTTGAACTTAAAAACGAGGCACTTGAAAACTGAGAGTCAATTAAGTTAAATGTGAGCTGATATATCTCTTATCTATTTTGTAGCATTATGCTACTTGTTGAAGTATATACATTGAGTAAAGTATTTTATTTATATTATTTAACATTAGTTCTAGTTAGGCCAAAGTATATTTTGCCTTATTAAAGATAGAGGAACGTTCTAAGAGAAAACTTATGTTAAGGTCTCTTTTTTTCCAAGCTGGTCCTAACCCTTTATATTCTGAATTAGCAGGACTAGCCGTTAGGTCTATTCTATCTTTTCTGTTTAACTCTTAACACTTCTCTAGCCTCTAAATCCTTATACCTTACTTTATGTTTTTGAACCAAGTACTCAGGATGGCATTCTATATGTAGGCCTTAACTAGTAAAGCAACTACTTATACACTACCTTAAGCCTTATACTATACAAGGCAACCTCCAAGTTTTATATTTGGAAATTTTTGATTCAAACTATTGTTTTATGAATATATATGGTGAGTTTTTTCTTTATTTTGCTAATATTTAAGCTTATAGGTTAGATTTAACTTTAATTTTAATAGGCGAACCCTCTTTACTGGAGTGAGCAGTTCACTCAACTGTTCTAATTTGCACTTTAGAAAGTTCTGTCAAGACATTTCTTAATAATATATATATTATACATATATATACCGGTATTATATATATATTAATATATATATATATATATTATTATATATATATAATATATATATTATATATATATATATTATATATAATATATATATATATATATATATATATATATTAATATATATCGGCGCCATAAAAACCGGAAATTCATAAAACAAATGATGATTTTTTCAATAAAATATTTGCCTAACTACCTACGACTTAAAAAATTTGATAAGAAATATTTAAATAAAAAATTAA
>JABUQX010058240.1:0-12027 GCA_015478945.1 Trachelipus rathkii | reverse complement strand
ACGTCAGAACTCCCCTCTGCAATCCCATAGTGACAATGCCGTGAGGACACCTGCTCGGACCTGGAGTGACGTCGGGTAGCAACGCGTAGCCGTCAGGTGAGATTTAGGTGTGCACATGTACAAGCAATATAGAGAAGGTTTAATTCACTTGGTACCTTACAAAAGTAGCAGGGTCTATACCCGCAGAAGTTTGAGAAGTACAGTGGTAAGTACGATGACCGAACAGAGTAGCGCCCAGTAGAAGAAACTTGATTTGATGGTTGTTTTGGTGATTTGATGGGTGTTCGTAATCATATTTGATGGGTGTTCATGGTCACTTCAGGTGGTGACCAATTTGAAAGGATTAAATTCTGGTCTTAAATAACCACCTTCAATAGAGAGATATTTGATGTTGAAGAGAGTGAGAGTTGTCACGATAAAGTGGCGTTTCTTCCCGGAAGCTGCTTAGGTTTCATCAGTAGTGGTGCTAGCAGCCTCCCGCATTAGATTTCAATATATATATATATATATATATATATATATATGTTATATATATATATATATATATATATATATATATATATATATATATATATATATATATATATATATATATATAAATAAAGTATATATATATATATATATATATTATAATAATCCTATCCTAAATTTTGGGGTAGAGTGCGTAGCATACACCGGAACAGAAAAGTAGTAGAAGAACATGGCGCAGTCGAAAAGAGAGCCCCCCTCCCTTTATACCCCCAGTGATAAATCTTAGCAATCAGAAAATCCAACATGAGGTTTCTTATAAGAACGCTACTAACTCACTGTGGGTTTCTCGTCAGTGGGGTTCATCCCTCGACAAAACTCACAACCATAAGCTCCTCATATATATATATATGTTATATATATATATATATATAGAGTATATATATAAGTATATATATATAATATATATATATATATATAGGCATATATGGCATTACTATTATTATTGCTGTTATTATTGTTGTTGGTATATATGTTGGTTACATATATTATTATATATTTATATTATATTATATATATATTATTGTTGGTGCTGTTGGTTATTATTATTGTTATTATTGTTACTATTATTATATATATTATTATTATATATATATATATAAATATATTATTATTATTATTATTATTATATATATATATGGTTATTATTATTATTATTACATATATTATTATTATTATTGAAGATATATACATATATATATACATATATATATATACATATTATTATTATACATATACATATATATATTAATATTATTAACTTTATATAAACATATACAACCTGTTCCTTAGTAGTAGTAAAGTAATGCAGAATTATACTAAATTGAACTTATTGCTCTCAACTAGATGCGTTATTGATGAGACTGGAAAAGTTACGTGCATTACCCTATACAACTTGAACTTAAGATGATCAACAGATACGTCGGTGAAAAAATTAACGACCTCTAAAAGCTCAGAAGGAGAAGTAGTTTTGCTTTCCACCAAAAAAAGGTATTATATTGTTCACATTTGTTCTATAAATTGATTTATATTTTTTGCTGTTTTCGCTGTACATTCTGAATTACAATTGTTTCAGCGTATGTAGATTATCTTTAGTAATTTTATTAATCTCTTTCGCTTACAGAGGAAACAACCTGACAACCTTTGTTGCAGTACAGCTGGCATATTTTGAATTTCCGGCCGTCTCCAGGATTTCATCTCTCAAAGACAATATCATACAAGGCTAACCTCCTTAGATTTCAAAAGCTATCCTCTTGCACTTCGAATAGGTCTTCCAGAGTACCGAGTTTTGTTCGTTTTCATTGTGAATATTGTGATAAACTTAATTTTCTCAAAATTCTCAGTTATGAGGAAGCAAGGGACAGATGATGTGGTGATTATATATATATATATATAGTATATATATATATATATATATATATATATATATATATATATATATATAGTATATATATATATATATATATGTTATATATATATATATAATATAAATATATGGTTAATTGTTATTACCCTTAAGGTCTTATATAAGTAGTAAAGGCTTATAAGTGAACTTGTAAAGAACTATGGGGAATTATTAATTATTGAGGACTAGGAAATAAAATTCAGAATTTTAGCTGGAAATTGTACACTTGATACGACTGATTGACGAAAAGAACGAGGTGTATTTAGAAGTAGAGGATGTTTAGACTAAATTTTTTAGTTATTGAAACAAAATGATTTGAGAAAATGAGAGAGAATAATAATTTATATTTATAAGCTTTTGTTTTAAAGTCTTGCAACAGCGGCGTATGACAGGCTTCATTAGGGAAACTCTGGGCGGCAGGTGTTAAAGATTATGCTGAAGTGTAAAGCCTGGTATGTAATCATAACATGTACATCTATGCCGATAGTGCACAAGTGTGCAAGAACAAATAGAGTTGAAAGTGATTGATTTAATATTAATTGCAGAGTGAGGTAGGAATGTTTTATGTCTCCTTGGTTATTAATTTGTATATGGATGAATAAGAAAGAATGGGAGGGCACCTGGAAGGTGTGTTAGGGAATGATGAGAGAAATGAAGAGAGTTTAGTAAGTCTGCTTATTGCAATGCGGATGATTTAGTTTTTGCGTGACGGAATCGGAGAGGAGAGTTTAAGAGGATTTGCAGAGTTTTTAGAGCAAACGTATTATAGCAATAAGTATAATAGAGAGCAGAAGAAGTCCACGGTAGTCATGTTAGATATTGAGCGACTGGAACGAGTATCAGTATAAATATTTAGGATATATGTTGGATGAAAAGAACGGATGATGGAGTGTGTTGTAGGAATGTGACTGGTGCAATAAAATTCTTGGATGTAAAAGGATAAGTCTAATCCGCCATTGTTTTGCATGAGGGTATATTGTCACCTGTGTTAATATATAGTAGTGAAACTATGGTATGGAACAAGAGGTATAGATCTTAGGTACAATGAGTTTAGGTGTGAAAAGAATTGATAAAATGAGGAATGAACGAATTAGGGAGTTCTGTGGTGTGAAAAAAGGCGTATGTAAGTAAGAATAAACGAGAGTACATTGAGATGGTTTGGTCATGTGAAAAGGATAGATGATAGTCGGTTGGTTAAGCGGATGTATAGCTGAGAGTGTGCTGGAAATCGACCGGCTGGAAGTGGATCAAGTCAGTAAAGGAATCTGAGTTTGGCAGAGTCGAGAAGAAAGGTGAATGGTAGAGTTTTGTGAGGTGGTATGGTTGTGTGACCCCTGGTCCAAGGGTTGAACGCTACATTGACGAGATACCACAGTGAGAGTCCGTCACAGTCTCGTGAAGCCCTAGATTGAATTTTTTCTGTGTATTACGAGTTCTCACTTAAGGGTAAGAGGGATGGTTTTTCTTTTCGATTTATGTCATGATCTACTACTTTTCTGTTTCTGGTGTATGCTGCGCAACTCACCCCCAATCCGGGGAAAGGAGGTAGTGGATTGTTATAGGCATATATATGGTATGTATATATATAAGTATATATATATATATATATATATATATATATATATATATACATATATAGAGAATATACTTATTGGCGATATACTTCCTATTTAACCTGATTTATGGTTTTCCTTAGGAACCAGGGAGACTTGCTTGGTGGCGCTTAACATATCCAAAGCATTTGACCGGGTATGGCACGCGTCACTGCTCTCCAAGCTCCCCTCCTTTGGGTTTCCTCCTTCTCTTTGCTTACTTATGTCTAGCTTTCTTTCAAGTATGTCATCGGCTGTGGGTTATGGATACTTCTTTCTCTTCTTTTCGTCAATAGTGGTGTTCTAAGGTTCGTCCATTCCTACTTTATTCTTACTTTTCATTAAAGATCTTCTCAACTGCACATCTAACTCTATCCACTCCATAAGGATGACTCAACCCTTCACCTTCAACTTATTTCACCTGCTCCCTTACTTCTAGAATTGGCTCTTCGTCTTAATCTTTCGATCCTATTCTCAATATCTGGTTAGAATTTTGGTAAAAGGAGTAGCTAAGATGGTGGAGTTTAATTAAAAACCCAACTTCTACAAATCTCCCCCTCTAAGACACCTTTTAACTTTCCTATATCTTTCTACGGTCTCTCGTGTCTCCTGTTGACAATATAAATATCTGCCTTAACATAAATAAAAACGTCTGGAAACCCTATACACTGTTACCCTGCCAAGTGGTGGCGGCCTCAAAGAAACTGGAGTTCTGTTTTAGACTGCGAGACTTTTCTTTTCCTTTCTCAGTTACTCCAGCCATAAATAAGGATCTCATCAAATTCTTTGTATTGAGTACTGTTCTCTATTCAATGGTTTCAACTGGCTTTTGGACAGGGTCGAGTCAAAGCCAAAAGACTTATAAACTGGTCCAGAAGCTTCCAGTTCACTTGACCTCTATCTTTGCATGTTGATAGTGCTGGAGTTTTGATCTCTTTCTATAGGCGTCACAGCGAAAATTGAGGAAACCACCACCACGTACCAATACCTTTATTACGCCCTCATAGCACAAGGGGTGCTGTTTCTGCGCCGAGCCTTTATCTAACTTGTAACTCCGAGGCTAGTTTGCTGCGGTCCATCCTTCTATCTGCCACCTCTGTTCTGTGGTATTCTCTTCCATCTTTGTATGCCCTGCTGAATTTAATCTCCTCACTTTAAAGCCCAAATCAGTTCTATCTGTGATAAATTTGACCAAGTGGATAAAACTTTATGTGCAAACACCCTCCTTAAATAGTCTGGTCGCGGTGAGTGTGTGACAATCAAAAATATATATGTATATAAAGGGCATATATAGAAAGAAGAAGTATATGGTATATATGGTTATATATATATATATATATATATATATATATATATATATATATATATATATATGTCGATATATAAGTGATGTATACATCTTTATATATATATATATATACTATGATATATATTATGTATATATATATATGCTATGTATATTATATATATATTATTATATATATATACATATATATATATATATATATATATATGTTACATGTTATATTTATTATTATTATTATTATTATATACATGTAATTATTATATATATATTATATAAAGAAAATATATGCTATATATATATATATGTTTGGTATATATTATTAATATATATATATTATTATTATTATTATTAAATAAGATATATTATTACTACATATATATTATATTATATATTATATTATATTATTATTATGCATGTATATATATATATATATAGCAATCAGTGTAGGTCATAACCCCATTTGCAGATCACTTTACGATCACACCCCCATCAGCACATTTGCATATCGTCTCACAATTAGTAGCCATCTGTTAAAGATAAGTTTATTATGATTTGATATTTCTTTATATCTTTGTTAAGATTTATTATTTTTATAATTAAGAGTATTATTATCAAATTTATTACCAAACTTCCTTTAACTTTCCAAATTAATATATATGATTGTGCGATTTCTGCAAATACTTCATTAAATGTATTTAAAATTTTCACTAGTATTGTATTTTCTCTCTCTCACTCAATTATATATATATATATTATATATATATATATATATATATATATATATATATATATATATATATATATATATATATATATATATATATATATATATATATATATGTATATATATATATATATAAGGTATATATATATATATATATATATATATATATATATATATATTTTAATGGAACCATATTTTTCCATGCTTCCTATTCAGCAGGTATCCTATGGGAATATCTCTCTTTCCTATATGTTATCTGTAGGATTTTGGGCAATCCTTTGGGCTACCTTATGGAAATATGTCGGATAATTCCTTCAGGAACCAGCAAGTTTCTAGATTGCATCAGCCATACTTTTCCTACAGGAATTAGTGTGGATTCCTGTAAATCCATAAGGGATCCATAAGAATCCTTTAGGTATGACATATGGAATTCCAAAGGAAATTTCCTTTGGGAATTTCAAAATTCCTATCTTAATACCAGTATTCAGGGCCTCAAATTCCTGGCGGTTCCATCAGGAATTTTCCTAATGGTAACTTCTGAAAACCATTAGGAAACCTAGTAGGGAATCATTCAGGAATTTTTGCTGGTTATATATATACTATATATATATATGTATATGTATATATACAGTTATATATATATATGTTATTATATTATATATATATATATTATCTAAAAATTCCGTACCAGATTAAAGAATGCACACTATTCAATCTTTTCAGATTATGCTAATCTTTTCCTTCAATTTCAAGGATTTAAGCATATTTAAGCATGTTTCAATGAGCTTATCATCTTCCAGAAAAGAAAAGAGAAAAACCTGCTACATATATATATATATATATATATATATATATATAAGAAGCTGCATATATATATATATATATATATATATATATATATATATATATATATATATATATATATATATATTTATATATTTATTTATTTTTAAATATATATATATGTAAAGTAACTAACATAACATCCAAAAACGTAAATGTATTCCATCCTTTTAATTAGATTCCATCATTTTAATCAGATTCAAAATAACGATCATAAACGTTTTATTTGAAATCAAATCGATAGAAAAGTCGCTTAGAAACAAATATTTACCGCCTTCCTCTTGCTCGTAAATGCGACGTACAAGAATTCCGGTATGGCCTTGTAATGCCCTGCAGTGGCGGGTTGACTCATTCCCGCAAAGCCGCCTCAGTTGAGCCGCCTTGTAAACTGTATAGATTTGATTAGAAACGCCTGTGTTAGAGAAAGGGATCTATTACCCCCTTTCTCCTTTCAATATATATATGTATATATATATATATATATATATATATATATATATATATATATATATATATATATATATTATATATATATATATATAAATATATATATATATATATATATATATATTATTATAGTATATATATATATATTATATACAAATATTCTTTTGTGTGCCTGTTCCAGTTACCTGGGCGTGAAATATAATAAATTATGGTGAATCTATAACCAAATACCACTCACCACTATATCCATATATATATATATATGTTGTATATATATATCCTATTACGTTATATATATATATATATATATATATATATATATATATATATATATATATATATATATTACATGCCTCTAAAATATAGTTGTATATTTACAATTATATTGTTCTGGTATGTCTTTAATTATAACCTACAGAAATATTAATTTTATGTTAAATCAAAGGAATCAATTTCGCAGTGAAGCGAAGGTAAATCATTGGTAACTATGACATTTGTAAACGAATCTAGAGGTACTATGTAAAAATGTAACTATTCTTTCGATGTATAATTAATCCCTCAATAAATAATGCATGAAAATATGAAGTATGATAAATTGAAATAATTTAAATGGAATAAGCCATTACGTGAAATATGTTTTGGAGTATTATTTTTGTGTTCATAATTGCTAACCATGCAACACATGCCTTTTATGCAATATGAAAGTAATCAATAATTATGAAAGTAATCAATAATTATGAAAGTAATCAATAATTATGAAAGTAATCAATAATTATGAACACCTTATTATTTGTATCATCTACGTTTTTATTTGGATGAATTTGTTTATCTGAAAGTTTTAATAACTCCCTAGGTGTTTTTTCTGGAGATTATGTATTTATACTGAAGTTGTCCATATTGGAATGCATATGTTCTTTGGAAGTCCCTATGGGGCAATCAATTAAGAGTTTTGCTAGAGACTTGAGCTTAACTTGCCCTTCTGCCATAATTAGTAATAGAGGTCAAGAACTATTATATTATATATATATAATATATATATATATATATTATTATAATATATATATATATATACTATATATTATTATATATATATATATATGTACTGTATGTAATATATATATATTATATATAGATATTATATATATATAATATATATGTTTATTAATATATATATATATATATATTATATATATAGTCATATATATATAATATTATATATATACTATAATCATAATATACTATATATATACTATCATATATACTAATAATACTATATATATATATATATACATATATATATATAATCTTATATATTATATTATATATACTATATATATATATATATATATATATATATAACTATATATATATACTATTATTATAATATATTATTATATTATATATATTTATACTTATATATATACTATATTTATATGTATATATAAATATATATATATATATATATATAATATATATATACATATAATATTATATATAATAATTATATACTATATATATTATATATATATATATAATATTTATATTATTATATATATATATAATAATATATATATATAGATATATAATTATATATATATATATATATATATATATATATATATATAATATATATATATATATATAATATATATATATTATATATATATATATATAATATATATATTACTATAATATATATATATTAATATATATTACTTTATATATATTTAATATTTAATATATAATATATTATATATAATATATATATACTATATATATATATATATATATATATATATATATATATATATATATTATATATATTACTATAGTATATATATATATATATATATATCTTCTTTTTCTATTTTTCCTCTTCCAATAAGTTAATTTTCATACCTGTCAGCCGCTTTCAAGGTCTTTCTCAAGACATCCCTCTGCTGCCACTAATCCTTCTTCTCTGATAGCACTCTATTTTACGTAGCTGAATCTTTCCATGATCCTTCCACCGACTCGCCCATCTCTTCATTCGGTCTCCCTTTGTCTTTGCCATCTGGTGTTCCCATCCCTTGCTTCTTCTTCGCCATCTGTCCTGTCCATCCTCTCCAGATGTCCCCACCTCTCAATCTCCCCACATCCATCTTCAGTATTCATTTCTTCACACCTTTATCTTCTCTACATTACTTCATTCCCTATTATGTCTCTCTTACTCTTTCCAATAATAGTTCTTAATACCCTCATCTCCGCCGCTTGTATTCTAATCTCCTCTCTTTCTCGTTGTTTTCCATGTTTCCGCTCCGTACAGCAGCCGTACGGAGTCAGTATACTGAAATATCACTTTTTTAACTCAATTCGATGTTTTATCTTTTATCATGGGGCATATACAGCTTTCATAACTATTCCATACTTTTCCATTCTTCGCTAATCTCTTCTCCACTTCCTCCCTTTCTGCTAAAGCATCCTCCGAGATAATTGCCAGAGTTATTTTACTGGCCTTCACCTATTCCCTCTTCACCACCATCCTCATCCACTCCTTTCATTTTTCTCCGGTATGGTTAATATCCTCTGTTTTAGTCGTCGTTCAATCTAATCCCTGCTTCCTCAAACTCCTCCGTAAACAACTCCACCACCTCTCGATCGTCCCTCTCTCTCGCTCCAACATGCCAGATGGTCCGCATATGCCATTATGTAATTCTCCCAGTCTCTCTTTCACTTTCCTTATCACAACGTCTAAATATAATATAAACAGCAGTGGAGATAAAACACTCCCCTGCTTCATTCCTGTTTTCACCTCATACCATCTATCGTTCTCGCACTCAGTTCTAACATTACAACTGCATTTCTCATACATATTTTCTATTGCCTTCTTTAATCTACCCCTCACTCCATAATTCCTCTCCATAGCTCTCCAGAGCTTTTTCTTTGGCACCGAATCAAATGCCTTTTGCAGGTCGATGAACGCTACAAAGAATCTCTTGCCATATTCCAGCATCTTCTCCGAAACCATTCTTAGTGTGAATAAGAGGTCCGTCGCTTCCTCTCCTCTTCTATACCGTTTTTTTTTCCGTTTTTTCCGATTATTGATCTTTTATATTATATACCACCACGAACACCCACCCACAACACCACCACCACACAGACCCCAAACAAACAACCAAGCTGTGTGTATCGCTTTACACAACGATATACAACCACTACATTACTACACACTGCCTGTACCCGTTCATGCCACAACGGAAATAACACAAATCGCAACCAATCCATCAAACTCTGCGTTTAGCTTTCATATTCCTGAGTTCGGCCTCTACACTTCTCTTTCTCTGCCTCTCTCTAATATTTTTCGATATTTTCGCCAGTATGGTCATTCAGTTGAATCCTCTATAATTTTTAAGCTTTTCCTGATCGTTCCTTTACCTGTATTAATATGGTTTATTATGCATTTGCACCCACCTGCCTGGCACCTCTCCCACTTACACCAAATCACTTCGTTACAATTTCAAACCTGATGTTCTCCTCTCAGCTCTCTCCCTTCACCCCCACCAACGCCACAGCCACCTCCACTCTCTCCCCTGCGGGCTCTGTACCCCCTCTTCATCCTTTTTATAGCTCCTCATATTCATTTCCGTTATCTCTCCGCCTTCCTCTTCCTCTTCCTCCTCCCATCGTTCTGCAATCTAACAGCTCTTCTCTTGTTCTCGGTATTCTTAATTTAGCAGATCTCTTCAAGTATTCGACATCTATTTTCTTTCTTCCGTTTCACAAGACTATCCGTTTCATCTTTTATATTTTCTACGTTACGGTTTGTTTTTTCTATACGCCTTACATCTTAAATATCCTTTTTCTTCCCTTGGACCCACATCTCTCGTTCATTTCTCCTTGCCCATTCTTCCGCCATCCATCTTTTTGCTCTCCTCTTATATTTCTCTCCTGCCATTAATTCCTTGCTGTACATTTCTTCCTTCGCTGCACGCTGTTCTTCTTCTCTTCAGCCACTTTCCTCATTTTCCCTTTTTTACTCTTAATTTCGCTTTTATTCACGTTCTTTTTCGTCTCCACATCGGATATATGTCTCTCCTATACTCCACCCATCTTTACCAAGGTTTTCTATGCCACTCTCCCCCTTAACCGCCTGCACCCACCTCCCCCCCCCCCTCGCCCACGATCTCTTCCACCCTCCCTTCCCTCTCTCTCCCCCTCCCTCCCACCCTCCTCCCACTCCCTACCCAGCCACCGCCCCTCGCCTCACCCCTGCCCACTCTCCCCTCCCCCCGTCCTCCCCACCTCCCATCTCTACCGCTCTCCCGACCTCCCTCCTCCCTCTACCCCGTCTCCCTCCCTTCCCTCCACAACCCCCCCACCCTCCCCCCTCACCTCCCCCCCCCTCGCACTCACCTCGCCCCACCCCTCCCCTCTTCCAACCCCCACCCCCCCCCAATTCCCCACCCTTCCCAACTCCCCACCCTCCCCCCCTCCCCCCTCCCTCCCCCCCCCCCTACCCCCCCCCCCCCACCCCCACCACCTTCACGCCCTCCCCCGCACACCCCCCCCCCACACCCCCCAACCCCCACCGCTCATCATCCCGCCCCACCCCACCCCTCCCCCACCCCCCCCCCGCCATCCCTCCCCCCCCAAGGCACCCCACCAACCCCTCCCCCCCCCCCCCCCCCCCCCCCCCGCCCCCGCCCCCCCCCCCCCCTCACCCCCTATCTCCACCATCCTCCCCCCCCCCCCCCCCCCCTCCCCCTCCACCCACCACCTCCTCCTCTTACCCTCCCCCCCCCCGCACCACCCACCCTCGCACCTCCACCCTCCCGCCCCCTCCACCCGCCCCACCCCCCTCACCTCCCACGCCTCCCCACCCCCCCATCTCCCTCCCCCCCCCCTCTGACCCCCCCCCCCCCCCCCCCCCCCTCCGATTGCTGTGATTAACCTGCATTCCATCTCATACCTTCGTAAAGCGCGATTCCAGATCCGAGACTTCTCTGTGCTTTAGAAAAAACCGTCCGTTCAATATTTAATAGGTCGTCTTTCCCACACACAACACAAATCAATCACGCCTCCTCCCTCCATGTTTTTCTCTCTGCTAGATCCTCTACCAACATGGCTCCCATACCTCTCCTCCCATCCTCTCTTCCTTGAATTCTCCACCCCACCTCTTCCTCCATCAATTCCATAAATCTAA
>JABUQX010058239.1:45000-60000 GCA_015478945.1 Trachelipus rathkii | reverse complement strand
TCAAGGGCACCAAATAATGAGTTTTCCTAACAAGCACTTTACCATATGGTCTTTTCGGATGTGGGGGTGTGACCTGTCGGTGATGTTATATTGTTTCACTTAAAAAATAGAAAATTCAATCAAACTTTCAAAGGTTAAAAGAGTTTTCAAGGTCTTGTGGCTTGAATCTTTCCACATGACATACTGAATATCGGGTGTAAGGCCTTATACAAGGGCACAATGCTCCTAACACAAAACTTATCAGATTTCTAATTAATTTTTTGGGAGTAAAATTCACCACTCCCTCTTAGCATATATACATACACGCGCACATACTACACATACTAACAAACGAAACACACCACATATCACACACACACACCTATATATATAATATATATATATATATATATTATATATATAGTATATATTTATAGTTATATATAAAGAGCTATATACTATTATAACTTATATATATATATATAATATTATATATATATATATATTATAGTGTGAGAGATGTATGTATGTATATATACTACTATTTATTTATATACTATTAATATCTTATATAATATATAATATATATATATAATAGTATATATATATATATAATAAATAAATAATAAATATATATATATATATATATATTATTATATATAAATATATATTATATAATATAATATATATATATAATATATATATCACTGCGGCTTTCATATATTTTTGAAAAACAATAATCTTTATCTCAGTAAATTGAAAGAGACTTTGTGATCGTAAAATATTCTTATATTCGCTTTAAATAAATTCATTCGACGTTTCGAAAAAATAATTTATCCTCAATTTTCAAGATTTTAAATAATTAATTAAATCACATCAGTTAAATTATTTATTGCACAAATGTTATTAATTAAATTATATGATATATATAACTATAAATATATAAAAAAAGATATATGGCTTTTCTTCATATAATATCGTAATTATAAAATATTAATAATATAACCATATATATATATATTAAATTTATATATAATATAATATAGATATATATATCTATATATTTTGTATTTCTAGAATATATATATATATAAAAAAAAAAGTGTACAATATATAATATTTAATAACAGCAATATATATTAATATATTATTAAATTATTTAATTAGTTAAGTATATATAAGTACCCAAACAATTTGTCAATCTAATAATATATATTTATATAATAATATTATAAATTATATTATAATATATTATAATTAAATTAAATAATATAATATCATATATATATAATGGTCTAATCTTTACGAATTTTGTGAAAATAATAAATATGGAAACGTAAATCAGAAATATTTTTAATATCATAGAATTTCTTCCCATCAATGAAATTTTCATGAATTTTTAAAAAGAATACTTAAACTTAATATTGTAATTCTATACAGTATATATATTTTAATATATATCTATATAAATACTTACAGTATATATATATATTATACTATAATATAATTATAAATATATATAGCCAAAATTGTTATATATTTTATTAATTAATATTCTACTGTTTATAATTTATTATAATAAATAGTATTTATTAGCCTGATATATATATTATACATTATTATATATATTATATATATATATTATATTTAAATATATGTTTTTATTTGGTTGAAAGAGTACTCGAGTTTTGATTGAAGGACTGGATTGGTGAAAGAACAAGATGCTTTAAGGAAATGAGAGGTATGGTTTGAATCAAATTAATTTGACATTGATAACATATGATTGAGAAAATGTGAAAGAGCGAAGATGGAATAAACTGCATATTAGTCCGTAAAAGTGGTGTTGAAAAAATAGGCCTTAAAATGGCAATATACTCGCTATTGGATGGGTATTGTCATATGGAAAGGTGAATGATAGTCGGATTGATTAACGGATGTACTAGAGGTGAGTGTAGCTGCGAATAGACCGTCTGGAGACGAATAGAAAAAGTGGGAAGTTGAGGATCATTATGAAATGGCCCTGCAACGAGCGATTAATCCAAGATACATGCCTATGTATTAGATTAATTATGCTCCTATATTTCCACATCAACATATCCGTATATGAACGTTGAGTGCACGGCAGTTTCATTCTGTGGACATCTATTATATTATTAATAATATATTATTAATAATATTCCAAATATATAATATAATATAAAAGCTATATATATATTTATATATACTTTATATATTTATTATAATATTTATAATTAAATACTATATACTATATATCTATATATATTATATATATATACTTATTATAATAAATACTATTATTTTCAGTTGATTGGCGATATATACGAATCGGCATCGGATATCGTGGAGGAAATCTGGCTGTTTGTTCAAGGAAATCGGAAATAATCGGTAATGCGGCAAAATTGTTACGCGATTCTTTGATCCGATTTTTGGTATAAACAAATCTGAAAATAATTTTTTCATCCGATCTTTATGATTCTTCAAAGACAATATTTCGAAGTCTGCGTATTGATTTTTAATTTCAGTTCTTCCTAAATTCTATTTAATTAAAGAAAACTGGATTGCGCGGCGCATCTTTACGTAGAGCCTAAAGATTATCCATGTTAGGATTTTCATACCAGTCCATTGGTGAAGGGCAAGACATTTGCAATGTTTCGTTTAGTCACTGCTTAAGTGTAATATGTTTTGATAATTATATACCCCTGAACTCGTAAGTGAGCAGTGAAATATTTAAACCTTGTAGGTCTTGGTACTAATAATTGGAGCTAATTGAATATGAAATGCTATATCCTTCGTAGTTTCATCCTTTTTCATGTATTCCACATCAGCATCTAATATATAGTGTTTGTTCTTCAATATATGAGAAATTCAATGGTATTCGCGCTAATTAAAATTTCATGTATAAGTAAGTGGATAACGCACCTAAATATGGCTGCAGGAGTTACACAAGCAGTATTCCAGAAATTACCTGCCTTTTTACACTCTTGATCACTAGTTCTCAAGTTGATGCCAATAACTTTTTGAACAAAGTAGAGACGTCTTGAAATAAAAAATATTATTCATATGCACAATCGTAGGTCATTTTTAATCACTTCGCCTCAAAAGCTAATTCCAAGTATGAAAATATCAAACTAGATTTAATTTACCACAGCACATGATTTTATTCCACGGATGTACACTCCAGATGTACATAGCCAAGTATCTATACCTGTCACTTTCAAATACTTTTTTGATTCAAAAGAATGTGCTCTCATTCAAATATTGTCAGTGATCATATTCAAAACCTGCATGCTTAGAAACAAAACGAAAGTTCTTGAAAAATTGCTATAAATATACTTAGAAATTTTGTTGATTGTAACACAATTAATTGAAGCCATAAGGAATGGTCAATTGGCATCGGCAATAATATCAAAATATGAAAGTGTTTTTGCTTGTTTTTTTGGCAAAATAGTACAGAAAAAAGACATTTTGTGGGGACTGGGTCTACAGTATCAGTATGGATTATTTGACTGAGTAAAATATTAGATTTTAAGCATTTAACTTTACTGATTAGAATCTTTGTCTTGTCTATTTAATCTTAATCACGCTTTAAAAAACTACATCCTTGAGGATGAATATAACAATAATAAGTGGAAGATATTCTTAAGCACTGGATGGTGCAAAAGATCATATGTTGTTTTAAAGGTATAAGAAAACAGTATGTGCACCCATGTAAACAACTCTTAGATTCTTCTTCTATCTATTACAGAATGGGCGAAAAAAGTGTCCTTGGAAGCATCAATAGTATTTAACTTCTCAGTTTATTTGAAGCTGATAAGTGTTATCGGAATTTAAAGAAGAAGAAATCTTTAAAAACAGCAACAGAAACTCTTCACCTAAGGGAGGAAATACACATATAATTAGACAAAAATTTGAATGACTGTTATAGAAAATACTGCTATTGAAGCCCAATATTAAAATCATGAAACTATTAATTCAGATAAGTCCCTTACAATGGATGGTCCATCGAATAAAGGTACCTTTCAGTATTTGGGTGTCCTTGCTAGAAATATTTAAGCTCGCCCCCCCCCTTTTCCGTGGATAAGTGAAAGAACTCTTCAGATATGAAGAGGATCAAATTTTAATTCTCATCTTAAAAATATCGGATTGCACTCAGAAGGGAGAAATGTTATGTTTTTTTTTGCACTACAATTTAAGTCATGCTTTGACTAACAATAATATGATAAATTTTGGTCTTTCCAGAGATCTTACTTGTGTGAGTAAATTATAAAGAAGGAATAATATTTTATTTGAAAACAACATATTCAAAATTGTTCATTTTATTGTAAGATTTTTAAATATTGCCATTATTTTGGAAGTGGGTAAAATTAAATAAAAGGTAATCTAACAAATTATTTCTCTGTTAGCAAAGATAAATTATATACAGAGAGAGATTCTATACATTAATTTTAAGGGGAGGAATTTTAAAATTTCTAAATTCAGTTGAATTAGCAAAATAAGGCATATATATATATAATTATATAATTGAGAAATGAAGATAAGAAGATAAGATATATATATATCAAAACTTAATATATTATATTATATATAATTATAATATATATATTTTATAATAATTATTATAGATATTATTATTATTAAAGAATTGGAATCGGAATTCGGAAAATTGATAATCGGCACTTTTGAAAAACTGGTATAATGTTGTATCGGAAATCGTCATCGCTGGAAATTTTGGAATCGTCACTCCCATACAACTAATATATATATATATATATAAAATCATAATTTATATTATATTTATATAGTATGTAGTATATATAATATAGTATTAATAATATAAATAATGGATGGATAATATAATATATATTATGAAGTTTAATTTCATGGTATATTATTTACATTTATTATATATATTATATAATTTTATATATATTATTCCCTTAGTCCATATATTATCATACTGGTGGCATAAATAAAAAAAAAGGACTGAGAAAAGCATGACAAAATGATATACATATTATTGCAAGAAGAAAGAATAAAATAGTTCACCGGAACAGTTAAACGATTTTTGAAAGTGATTATTACATCAAAGGAAGTTGTGACTGTCAAAGAGGGAAGAGAGTTACGCATTTACTAGTAGAGAAGGCCTATAATACCCTATCGATGAAAGAATCTGTTGGTTAAGTCTATGGCTGCTAAGTCTGTCTGTGGTTGAAGGACTAGATAAAGATAGGATGAGAGTGTTTATAGTTTGGACAGACAAGTGTCACAAATTCTCCTCAAAAGCGGAGGCAATGCGACTGAAATGCTTGGAATAGTAGTTGCCCATTTGAGTAGCGATAGTCTAGGAAGAGGTGTGAAAAAAAACAAATTTACCTTTGAAAGAAAGAAAGAAAGAAAAGAGAAATATTAGAAAGATTGAAAGTGACTTAATGAAACAGATAGGCATAGAGTACACCATGTAAATACACCATTAATTACTATTATATATATATTATATATTATATATATATATATAATTAGTATATATTAATATATATAATCTATACTATATTTATATATATATAATATATAATATTAATATATATTATATATATTATATATATATTTATATCAATAATAAGATATATATATATTTATTTATAATACTATATATATATATGGGGTATTATATAACTACTACCTATATTTATTATATTAGATGGGAGAGTACTTTATATATATTCCTACTTATATTTTATGGGGTGGAGGGGGTAGGAATAGTATAATGAGTAGTATATATAAAGGTAGTATTTTTTTTTATTTTTTTTTATTTTTTTTTTTTTTTTTTTTTTTTTTTTTTTTTTTTTTTGTATTATACCAGATTTACCACTACTCACGCAGGGCTTGAGCCCTCTTTTCAGGATGGGGCAGGAAATAAAATATCAGGAAGCCCACCCTAGCCGAACCTAACTCAAATCTTCTCACGTGGACCCCACTTTTTTTGGTTTTAAAAAGAGGAAAATTGTGATTTCTTGAGAAAGGAAAAACTGATGATAGAAAGGAGTTCCACAGAACAGAAGTGGCTGGAAGAAGGAGGAACCACAACGAATGAGTCTGGGATTTTCAATGCTCACCCAAAATTCATTGCATGAGGCATTGGCACAGACCCTTGTATTGCGAGGGCGACGCATGGAGGTGGAATGCGAGTGGCACAACTTCTCTGAAGCCTCTATCCGTTGTATGGTACCTGAGTGAGCCTTGAAAAGAGATATAGTGCGCACAACGTCACGTGTCGCAGAGATAGAGGGTAAGAGTTAGAAAGTAGGGGACAGTTAATAAGTCTCTTTAGCTTTCAAGACTCAACTCTATCCAATGAAAGAGTGGAGCCAGAGACCCCCCCCCAGATGTGAGAACTGTACTCCAAACAAGGGCGAATAACGCCCTTATATAACTGGATGTAGCTGTGCAAGAAGAAAAAAATTCCCGCAACTCCTCCCACTCCACCCAGTTTCTTTGAGGCGACCTTAGCAACCGATGTGATTTGAGGTTTCCAGATAATTTTTTGTTTTGTTCAGACCAAGAATGCTTTTATGTTGTCAACAGGTGAGACGTTAGAACCTTCGAAAAAAATAGGAAAGTTAGGAGGTGTTTTGGAGAGGGAGAATGTAAAGTTAGGTTTTGAGGTTTTCTCAAAGAGTTGAAATTTCACATAGGTTGTGTGGCCTCCACCGGAAATTCCCATCCAGGCGGCCAAGAAATAGAATCGAACGTTGCTAGAAAAGACGAGAGAGCAAATGGGAGATGCCAAAGAGTGAGTCAGATTGTGAAAATGAGGTGGGTATAGAAATGGAGAGTTTGAGTCATCGGCATAAAGGAGTGAACAGGAGTTGAGAAGTACAGCTGAGGAATCGTTGCTGAAAAAAGTAGAATAAAAGTGGAGATTAAATACTAGAACGTTTTTGAGGAGACACCACAATTAACAGGAAAGGAGAAGCGATTCCGCTCCTATCAACGGGTGAAACTTGAATTATGGAGCGACCCTAGCGAGAAAATACTTGATACAGAGTCAACGCAAAGACGAAGGGGAAAACCAAAGGCAAGCGGAGCTTAGAGAGTCAGCGCGCACATGCATAACTCGACGTGCAAGAAGCCTTTGATAATATCGAGTGCCAACTCCACCACCAAGACTCCCCTATTTAGTCCCTAAGGTGCAGTAAAGACCATAAATCCAGTTAAGATAGGCTTAGTTATTGTCACCAGTTTACTCGAGGCGTGATAAGCCATACTGAATTTGTATAACACTTGAAAGAAGGGAATGAGAACTCCTAGATGATCCAGGAAATGAGAAGTAAAAAGAGTTTTCAAAGATTTTAGATAGAATACAGGTGAGAAGCTATAGGAGTATAGTTGGGAAGGATCAGAGCTGGCCCTGCCTCTCTCGTGTTCGGTGGATCGTTTGGACATACTGCCGCGCTTCGCGCAGCAATCTGAGGATATGGTTACTAGTATTTAAGGCATAGAGAGTAGAGTTGATACGAGGACTAGTGGACGGAGCTCGGAGGCGGAACACTTTCCCTTAAAAACAAGGGGGAAGGAAGTGACCATCCGCCACACCGAAGCCTTACGCATAGGACAACTTCATAGATCTCTAGTATATTACCATTGCACGCTCGCATCGATGCGTAATCACGAACAGGCATGCGAAACCTGAGAGGAGAAAGAATAGAAGAGGAGGGACGCCGGAATCGTCCAGGGTAGAATTAGAATAAAAAAGGAGGAGGTCGAAGAGTTAGCCTTTTCAGTAGTAGAGTTAGCTACGAGGAACCGTAGAAGCGAAATAGTGGAGGAAAGGCAAGCAAGTTTTACAAATGTTTGGTTTAGCAGATTGTTTTTGGCAACAGACCCAGAATTTTTATCAGTGGAGAGCCAAGTAGGTTGTTGCACTTTCTTTTAGTGAATTAGCGCGCTTAGCCTGCTCGAATAATAGCTCTGCAACCCGATTCCGAGCCGAATTGGAAATTAGTAAAGAAAGTGATAGAGAACGAGAGTTTTTCCATTGCCCGATACGCAATGTCTCTCTCCTGAATGTAGCGAGAACATTATTGCCCATCGAACCATGGATTTTGTAGGGAGAAAAAAAATTTAGTTGAAGATGAATGAACCCGCTCATACCCTCGACGATTACGGCTGCCACCTTCAGCGGTGAACGAAGCGTCCCCTCCGAGTCAAAGCAAGATTCAACTCCAAGCATAGTTTGCAAAGAAACGACGCCACGCTCTCCAATAAGCCCGATTAAAGTGCTGCCAGAAAGTGCGTTTGGGGCATGGTGGAGCTGCTGGAGAGAAAAGTTTTAAAATTAAGAGCACAAGATTGTGGGTCAGAGTTACCGATAGAGATAAAAATTGTGTTTAATTTAAAACCTCGAGAAGGAGTAGTGGTGAAACATAAAATCAAGCGTGTTCAAGAATTGGTTAGGACGATCTGGTATAGTGTGTAGGTTCTTTAATTAACTGTTCCAGATCGTTGAGAATACTGACTGTTTTGGCCTCCTCCCGTATCAGCATGGAAGGAGCCCAACCACTCAGTGTGATGTCAGTTTGAAAATCACCTAAAATAGATGATAACTCAGCATTTGATTGGAGAGTAAGTTCTCATGAGAATGGTAAGATATTCAAAGAACGTATGAGTGAAGAATCTGTTCCGTTAGGGGACAGTAAGCAGATAACAACAAATTATTGTAGTAGAAGGAGGAAAGATTTTAAGCCAAAGAAAATCGAAATTAAGGAGATCAAGATTCTCTAAGATACGTGTTATCAGCGCCACATGTTATATTTTATATGGGCACCGACTCCAACATTTAGTCCTTGAAATTATAGAAAAGGTTATAGTTGGAGATATAAGTTTTAAATTTGAAAAAGAAACCCTTGGTATATCTGGGTCTCAGACAGATATAAAAGGGCAGGTAGTAGTTAGCGCGTGATATTATCCAGCAGATTCCATGTTAGCATTTCAGGAATCGAAGCGTGTGGTGTGTGGTGGTGTGTAATGTGTGCTGTAATGTGATGTGAAGTTATGTTAGATTGTGAAGCAACTGGAAAAGTGTCTGAGTTTTTAAATATTTAGGATAATTGTTTGGATCAAAAAGGGAACGGATGAAACTCGCAGGGTGTAGCAGGAAGTTGTGATGTATGGTGAGGTGGCTGGTAAACTAATAAACAGTCCTTAGTGGATACAAATGAAAACTAAGTTCCTTTAGTGAGATAGGGTCTTACATCGAGCGGTACTTTATGTTTACCTGGTGTGGATAATGGGTATGAGTAGTACAGATAACTGAGAGTAAGAATATAGAGGTGTAGAGCTAAATTACATGTGTTCAGAATGGACAACTGGGAGTGTAGGCTATGAGACAGTCCGAATGATAAGCAAGTAAATGAGAAGAATAATGACAGTACATTGCCAGAATTGGTTGGTCATGTGGAAAGCGCCTGGATTATAGTCGGTTTAGTTTAAACTGGTATATTGGGTAAGTCTGGTGCTGGAAATCGACTGGCTGGGAGACCCGAAGAATAAGGTGGATTTGAGTTCACGCTAATATCCAATGCTGGAGGAGAGCGCAATTGTGCCCGTTTAGCAAAGGCGAGAAGAAGGGCGCATAATAGGAGTGAATGCGGGGTTTTGTGGTGAGGGGATATGGTTATGGAACACCTGGGCAAGGATGTTACCTTACAATTGAGAAGATGCATAGTGAGGGTTCGTCCGCAGTCCCATGAAGCCCTAGGGTGGACTTTTTTTTTTTACTGCTGTGTGGTTTCTTTTCGACTTGCGTCATAATTCTTCTACTACTTTTTCTGTTTCCGGTGCCGTGTTACGCCACCTTAAACCTTTCCCAGTAAATGGGGAAAAGAAGGTGGGGTGATGATGATTTTGATTCTTATAATATATATATATATATAATATATATATAATATTACTAAATATATATATATACCTATATATTCTCTATATATATTATATACCTAATAATATATATATATATATATAATATATATATATATATATAATATATATATATATATATATATAATATATATATATTATTAATATATTATATTACTATAATATATATATATATATAGTATATATATATTATATATATTATATCATATATATCTCACTATAATATATATATATTATATATATATATATATATGCAAAATTGAAACTACATCAAGGTTTTATATGATCCCAAAATCTCGAAACGACTTTTAAAATTCTTTTTTTGTAATCAAAAGAAAAATTTTTTTACAAAAAGTTCATCCCAAATTTATAGACCAAAAGATGTTTAGAAGTGGCCATTTTAATCCAAGCTCGAAGCTTCGGCACAAAGTGACTTTTCAAAGCTTTCAAATGTTTGACTTTTTAAGTATTATTCAGAGAAGATTTGAAGCTCTTTTATAACTAAATTATTGTTATGAATTATACTATAATAAGCTTAGCTTCAGAAAATCTATTCTTTCAGAATGTAGAAAAATTCTTGTATTTTAAAATTTATCCTCAATTTTCCCTTTATGCTGTAATAAATAACTATATTGTGAAATATATTAATGATGCTAATGGTGTTTGGTACTTCCACTTTCACTTATGTTATTATACATATATATACTTCTTTATAATATATATATAATATATATATATATATATATATATTATATATACTATATATATATATATAATATATATATATATATATTATTATAATACTTATAAATATTAAATGTAGACCACGACTATATTGGATATTCAGTAGGATCTTTCACTTAAAAGGTATGTTTATTAAAATTTTGCATTTTCCTCACTTTAGAAGTTGTTTTTTTTTAATCAATAAGCATAAAGATAAAGTTGCCAGTCACTTCAAACGGTTGTACAATACGAAGAAGCTAATTAAAGAAACATTAAAAGTTTAAATCTATGTAAACTAAAGTAACTCAACATAACCTTACTTAACGTATCATAACATCCACTTAATGTAATTTGTTTTTATATTTATAATTTATTTCCCTTTACATTGTTTAAAATAAGAAAAACACGCATTTGGAAACATGAGCGTTTGTAGATTTTGTTCGATAATGTACATAGAAAAAAATAAAAAATAAACAAATTTTTCTCTTTTTTCAAACAAACAATTTACAGGAGAAAGATCCTAAACCCGAATGTTATTACATATATATATATACTATATTTATATATATATTTCTAACATTAATACTATATTATATATTACTTGATACTTTTAATGTATATATTATTATATAATTATATAATATATAATCTATATATTATATATATATATAATTATATATACTATATATAAAATAACAGTAATAAAATAATAAAATAGGAATCTTTCAAAATCCTAAAACAAAAATGGATAATCGGTTCTCAGTAAATAAAGAGAATTCTTTTTTTTTTCTAAGAAAAGGTGTTAATGAATATGAGTAAAAGAAAATAGTTACTAACGAACGATGCTAATAAAGATGAATTTCATATTTAACCTTTAATTGCTTTTTTGGCATCCATTGTAACAACATTTGTATTCCCTTTAAGTAACAACTCATACCGTTTTTCATCTATCTGACAATCAATTATAAGTATCTACAATATAACTCTTTAATAATATATATATATATATAATAATATATTAATAATTATATAATATATGTATTATATAATATATTATATATATATAATATATATACTATATTATATAACTATATATATATATATAATTATTACTATAATATTATCAACATTAATAAAATTTGATAAATTTATTTATATATATAAAGTATATTTATATAATAGTATATATATATAATATATATTTCTGTGTGTCTGGGGAGAAAGAATTTTAAAAACGTACGTTCTGCTTTGTTTTGCAAGAGGCTACTAAGAGGACAGGGGTAGCTCGGATTCGGGTCTCTCGATACATCCACTTAATTTCTGCTTAACCAATCAACCAGAGATGATCATCGATACTTTTTCCGATACATTTTCCGATACATTTTTGCCTCTTTCCCTGGCAACCTTAAAGAATAAATAATTATTCGATTTTTTTTTTCATCAAAAAATGTATACAAAAAATCTTGCGACAATAGTTTCAAATCCATCTTCAGACGATGCTCTACATTCGTTTCGAAATTTATTTGTGCTATGAAAAAATTTTAAATTTTTTTTTACCCCAAAATGATCGGAAAATGTCCCGGAATAAAGTATCGTGCCCATCTCTGCTTATACATTGCCTCAGATTAGTCTGGTGAGCCATTAGTTTGTAGTATCCCACCCCCAAGCTCTGGGTGAATATGGCAGCTGATGATATATTATATATAATATATATATAATATATATATTTATATATTAATTATATATATATATATTATATATATTTAAATATATATTATATATATATATATATTAATCTTAATATATATATTATTATATCTATATATATATATATAATCACCATTTTTAATAGATATTTTAATTACATAATAAAATATCTTAAACCTATCTATTTTTTTAAATAATTAATAATATTTATTTTACTAAATTGCATACTATTGTAAATGGGATACATATACGTTTGGATCGTTAATTTGAAATTTTATTTAATAATTTTTAAATACAAACTCAAAATTTTTAATAACAAATAAATTATATTATTTTTTAAAGAATTTTATAAAATTTATACAAATATACAATAATTACAATTGATAATTCATAATACAGTAACAAATTATAACAAAATATGACAAAGATTAAATCTTGAATCAAATAAATATTACTTTTTATGAATATAATAAACAATCCTTTTTATTTTTTTCTTTGAATATAAATAACAATAAATAAAATAAAAATAAATAATTTTTTAAAAAAATAATTTTAGAAAATATCTTAATTTAATACTTTCAAATCTAATTAAGAATTTAAAACTACTTTACAAAAGGTAGAATGTTCAATAATTATAATTTTTATATTCAAATTCTACCTCTTGCGTAATATAGCAGTTACTTTAGTAGAATATATATTAGTTATTATATATATATATATAATAATATAACATATATATATTTATAGTATTATATGAGTACATTGGTAGTGAGTTCTAATATATATATAATATATAATAGTATATATTTATATTATAAATCTCACTTATATACTAATTAATAAATTATCATATAACGTGAGAGTGATATATTTAATATAATTTTATATCTATTAATATATATATACTGGCGTAGTGGTAAATCTATATTATATAAATGAGTGTAAAATTGTAAATGCAAACACACCGGCTGGATATAATTATATAATATATACTATATAATATATACTTATTATATTTATATATATATATATATATATATATATATATATATATATTATTTAAGTATATATATATTATAATATAATATATATATATATATAATATTATATATAATATTACCTATTATATTATTATCATTATATTATAATTATTATTATGTACCTGTATAGTTTATATATATATACATATATATTATATATTTTTATATATATATATATATATATATATATATTATATTATTATATAATGTGATATAAATATATATATACTAATATATATAGTGTATAATATAAGGGTTATAGTAGTTATCATAACGGATATAATTATATATATATGTAGCAGTGGTAACCCTAGTTGTAATAGTAGCTATTACAACAGGGCTACCCTGTTTATATAATATATATAGTGATACTAAAATCATGATATTATTATATATATTATATATATGGTATATACCATATATATATATATATTATTAGTTATTTATATATAAATATACACATTTGATATATATTATATAGAATATATATATAAGTTATATATATAATCGTTAATAATTAGGTATATAAATATATCTATATATAATAGGTATATATATATATATTATATACTAGTATATGTATGTATATATATACATATAATATCTATATATAATTAACATATATATTATTTATATATATATATATATATATATATATATTTATATATATGCCAAACTAACTATTATATCATAAAATATATATATATACTATATATATTATATATAATATTTATATTTACTTTAGTAGCTATTCTACATATATATATATCTATATATAATCAGCTATATATATATATTTACTATGTTATATATATTATATATCTTATATAATAAATAATAATTATATAATATTATAATATATTCTATATAATATATATATATCTATAAATATATATATATATATTATATATAATATGATATATATATATATATATGATATTCTTGTATTTCATTATTATATATTATATATATATTATATATATATATATTAATATATAATATATATTCTTTATTATCACTTATTTATATTTATATATAGTTATTATGATATAATATCTATATGTATATTACTATATGTACTATATAATAGGTATATATATTTATATATAGTTATAGTATAATATATATATATATATATATTATATATATATAATAGTATAGTTTTAAATATATATATATTAATAGTAATTTGGTTAGAGATCTTAAATAAATATTCTGTTTCATATTGTTGCGTGTATTTACAGAAGTCATCGATTTGTTTTACTAATCATAAACTCAATCATTTTTATTTATAGAAGCAATCTTTAATAAGTTATATTCTTTATTTTATCTATTATCGTTATTACGATACATGATTTAACCTTATTTGAATGTTATATTTTACACACACAAATATGTATTATATATTTTATATATATGTCAATATATATATATATTATATATTTATATATTTATTATAATATTTATATTATATATATATATATATATAATATCACCACGGAACATATGCCTACTATATTTCCTTTTTTACATATATATATTATATGTATATATAGTTATATATTATATATATATATATATTATATTATTATTA
>JABUQX010058239.1:0-35000 GCA_015478945.1 Trachelipus rathkii | reverse complement strand
TGATTTATGTACGCCACCTCTTTCCTAACGGCATTCTCTATTTTCTACCTCCCTGTCATGTTCATGTGCAATCTGCAAGCATTCTTTACTTTTGAAACTTCAGTGCTCATATAGCTTATCAGTGCTCAACTCAACCACGCCGTTTTTTTTTTTACTTTTAACGCCGCTTAGCTTTGTGTGTGCTTAATCATCACTTTATCCATTTTAAATGCTTTACGTACCATATTTCTAAAATCTTCTCCATATCCGCCTGCTTTTTCTCACTCTATCGTCGTGAACGAGACCTCACTTTAGCACACCTATGCCATACTTTCTTTTGGCCTCTGAAACTACTAATCCAATTGCTTCAGATTTATTTAGTTTCAGTTGTTCACATTCAACTCTGATTTACTTGCGAGCGTCTTACATACTTATCCTTTCTGTCTGTTCACTTAACTTTCTCACTCTTAATTTTACCTCTTCCTTTCGTATCACCTTCCTCTCCATCCCAGGTCCCCGACTAAACTTATTTATACATAAAAAGAAATAATGATCCGATTATCCCATTCGTAACCACCCTCGCTGGTTTAAATTCCAACATATTACCTTTCAACATCTCCTTCTCACCAACACAATAATCAATTCATACCTTTTCACATATTCCAATCTTTTCTCCTCTTACCTACACAAATACATTAGTATACTATGGATACTCTTGTGTTTAAAGAAAGGTAGTTTACTTACACACACCACCTCTCTCCTACAGAAATCCATCACCCTTTCCTACCATTCTCATTCTCCTGCTACCCCAAAGACACCTGTGATATACCATTTCCTTTTTTGATCCATATATATATATATATATAATTAATATATATATATATAGATATATATTATATATATATATATATTATAGTATAATATATATATTATATAGATATAATAATATATATATATATATTAATATATGTAAAATCCGTTATTAATATCAATATTTTAGGCCTAGAGGGGTATTGGTTAATACTGTATTAATTGTTAAAACATCTTAATATACATTAATAAAAAGAATTTGTTAATTTAAAAAAAACAAAAAAAAACATTTTTTGTTTTAAAAAAAAAAACCGTTTTTTTTTTTGCAAAAAAAAAGCCAAATTAAAAAAAAAACGTTTTTTTCCAGCAACCCTATATATATATATATATATATATATATATATAATATATATATATATATATATAATATAATATGATATATATATATATATATATATATATATATATATATTATATAAGATTAGTTGTTACGTTAGTAGTTATTTTACCATCGACAATCGGGTGATCAGGTTTACTAGTTTTTATTGCTTTTTCCCGACCAGCTTGGGCCCATACGAAAGTGGAAGGGTGCACGTATATCAGGGTTGATAGTAACCCAGCCCTTCAGTCTGAACCAAGTCAAGATATTATCAGCCATCAGTGGCCATAGCTAGGCTCTGGACTCACAGACCTACTGTACGTGAGGCGAGTAGAAATGTAGGTGTCTGTATGTGCATTAAAGGTTGTACCGTTGTATGTGTTGGCTATGGATGAGTGAGGTGAGGGTATTGAGATTAGTGTATAATACACTGATGCCGTAAACTGTAATGAATTACAGAAAATCTCCTACAAACGGCAATTTTTCGTGTCCGTCCTGGTGACTAGTCGAAGTACAAATCCCGTTTGACGAGAAGACTCGAACTCACGACCTTAAGCGTGCAAACGCACAACTCAGCCCACTGCGCCACCGAGACTCTCTTGAAATCAGTACAGACATCTATTATACATATAGGTTATATATATATATATAGTATATCTATATTTATATATAAAATTATATATATATTATTTATAATTATATATAATATATATATATATTCATATTTAATATATATAGTATTATATATATATATATATATATAGCTATATAGCTAAATATATGATAAATATATACTTACATATATATGCTATATAATATAATATAATACCGTATATTATTATATATATATATATATACTAGTATATATATTAATATATATATATAATATAATATATAGTAGTACATATATTATATATAATTATATATATATATATAATATATACTATATATATTATAAAAAATATATGTCACGGAGTTCCAAGAATATGAGTTATATCTTTGTGAAACCCTGTGCCAAATGCAGATAGAGTAGAGAGAGCTGTTTTTTGGATATTGACAAATTCATTCGCTTTGATTCGAACTGTAAGTTCATAATACTTAATATTTCATTCGCATTTATTGCTGAACAGAACATATGATACAGTTCTTTTTGAAAAATCATCTCGTTGTATTAGGCTATCTCAAGAGCCACCAGCCATGGTAATCATATTCCACACTTGTTAAGCTTTCGTAGACTGACTTAATGTGCTTTATATTCACAATATCAACTTTTCGTTTAATAGATCGCTTTTTATGTGTGCCGATCTTCAAATTTAACAGTCCTCTGAAAGCTTAACAGGTCACACTATTCTCGTCTAGCGAGGCTGAGAAAACAATCACTTCTCACTTCAATAAACTTAAAATTAACCTAGTGTATTATCAAATGATAACTAACATAATTAATTTATACTTCTTAAGTGATCTCGTGTCGTTAGCAGATAAGCTATGACTTAAAACCACTCCTGGTCACTAATACACACTACGGAAACCTTCTCCAGAAGCCAGAGCTCTCCATCTGAAGAACTCTCTCTAAATTACTCTTGAACTATGCAAGTGCAACAGAATATAATCTATATAACTATTATTATTGCCGCACATGTCAATATTCAATTTCTTTTATATAGGTATGATTTTCGGTTCAAGTTCTTAAATCTGCAAGACTTTTCATTTAATGATGTATGAGCGCCATCGTAATATGCTGATCTCGATATCAGATAACAATGATATAATTTAACATTATATTATCTTTGAGAAAAGTTTGTAATTTAAAAGTTATGTTTTTCTCAGCTAAAATTTGAGTATTTCGTAGTTCAGTAAACTATGCAGTTATTAAGTTAAAATTTTAGTATTTGCGTATGTCAGGTAAAAACACTGGCGCTTTAAGAGTTTTAAATTTTAGTATGTGTGCGTTAGTGCTCGGTAAAAAATACTGGCGTTTAGAGTTTAAATTTCCTACGTGCGAAATTTTCGTAACTTCATATTGTCTATATTGAGTGGCTGTGTGAAGCAAAGTTGACCTGTGTTTTCAAAGATATTCTTGAGAAGAAAAAATAGCTGCTATTCATTTAAAAAAATCCATTTTTTTTTCACGAAAAAAAAACTGCGATTTAGTTTTTGTTTAAGCAGAACATGTATATAGTCTAATGGACAGAAGGGTGTTTGCGCTTTTGAAATAATCTGCGTAGTCGAGTTTGTCGAAGATATTCTGCATGATAGACCTGTAAATTAAAGCAGTGTTTTAAAATATATATATATTATACATAAAGGTCATATATATTCACGATCATATATTATTCCCTTGCTGCGTCGTGCCGAGAAGTTAGTCGGTCTCTTAATTTTGTAGGTTATTCTTTTAGTTAACTGTCCAGATTGATTTATATATTAATCGTGGACTGTTTCAAATAAATCGAGAGCGTTCTCCTCCTTCAAATATATTAAAGTATTTTTGCGTTAAAATATTTGGCGATTTATTAAAAAATATATATATATTTCCGGGCAATTTTAGTATCTTTGGCGCGTAATTATAATTTGGGTTATTTGGCGTATTTTTATTATTGTCCTATTCGCTAATTCGCATTCGCGGAACCATATAAAGATCTCTTAGTGGTGGTAAATATCTTGCGTTATTGCTCATATAGATAGAGTACGCAATTTTATTTTGGTTGCGTTTTTGTTTGCGATTATTTTGCCTTTTTTGCGTTTTTTTGCAAGATATATATCATTTTACAAAGTCTCTTCCCGAGATGAATCACTCCAGACAGGGAATCTGTCTG
Source organism: Trachelipus rathkii (assembly GCA_015478945.1). Taxonomy (NCBI): domain Eukaryota; kingdom Metazoa; phylum Arthropoda; class Malacostraca; order Isopoda; family Trachelipodidae; genus Trachelipus; species Trachelipus rathkii. Next base: position 31,019 of record JABUQX010058239.1, on the reverse strand, counting down.
AGTTGGTCGACGGACAGGTGGTCAGTGAAAATTTGCGGCAGAGAGGACGGATTAACACTCTCTCTCCAGAAGAGAGTCGTGACGCGTCACGAGAGAGATAGAGATCAAAACTTAGTCCCTCATTAAAGATGAGAGCTGTGATAAAAGGAAATATCACGCTCGCTTTGTCATAAAATCTTCTGATCCTCGAGAAGCCAGGAAGGATAATCATATCGTTTCTCAAACTGAAGCGAAATTAAATCAACAATTGGAGCGAGTAAAAACTTTTGATTGCTCTGATCGAAGAAGTCATCATCCAAAGTCTCCATCTCTCAGTCATGACTCGCTCATTTGGACGAGAAAATAATGAAGCGAACATTATTCATACCAGAATTGAAAAATATAAATCTGGTACTGACACCGCGGGTTAGTTCTGCATCGTTCTTCTCATCTGCGGCACTCCTGCCAGCTTCAGAGGCTCTCTTGAAGAGGATATCACGTCAAGAGATGCAGAAGGATAACAAAACATATCAATGCATCAAAAACAGTATATGTATAAAAATTCCCTGCAATAAAGTGTCAAGAGTTCAGGGGTGAGGGTGACCGGCATTCTTTCCGATCGTTTATTCTGTCTTTTTCAAAAGTGTTAGTGGGGCCAGAAAAAGACATCTATCATAGCCGCTAAGTGGCAGAATTAGCAGCTGATTTAAGTCATTGTTATCAGTAATGCGCTCAAAGAATTATGAGCATATAACTAATGCGACTCAATTGGAAGGGTCGCTTTCGAAAATATTAAGAACCGTTACTTAGAGCGAATCAATATTTATTGCATTCTTGCTTTCGGAGTAAAATCTCATTCTCGCCTCTTTATTTTTAAGAGAATATATCCTGTAAAACAATACTTTCGTATCCTGTGAATAGAGGAAGCATATATTCATGAGCTCAAGTTGTTTTCTTTGAAAACCCTTTGGAAGGCTACAAGCTCGTGAGTCATATAATAGGGACAAACTATCAACAGGCTTTCTTCGTGAGCTCAAATTAATTACACAGGATGAATATCCTTCCGGTAATATAATCTTGGAGCATTACGGTAAAATATTCAAGTCTATGGAGAGAAGCGCGGAAGGGAAAAAATAAATAGCCCTTAAAAAAGGAGATTTGACGTAATCGTGCTCCTTTGAGCGTATATCAGCTAATTCGTCAGCTTTTAACGCTTTCCTTTAAAAAGGCATAAGTTCTGAATCGTTCATCGTCAGAAATGTGAAACAGAACGCAGTTCAAAAGGGATTTTTTTTCATAAAGACTTAGCTAAATCATTTTATTTTTCGAAAATGCCAGAGAAAAACGAAAAATCATCGCATGTTTTCTTGTGAAGTATATTCTTCCCCTGAAAGCAGGAGAGATCGCTGTTAAAGAGCTGGCGCCATGTGCTTCAGCTGCTCAAGCAGCCAAGCATTTCGCCTAATAAATGTTCCTGCCAGGCAGGTATGGACTTAGTTGACCATGCGGCCAAATGTGGACAAAAAATCACACATAACGGCTTCTATTGCTTTCAAACATAGCTAAAACGTGTCGGATGGCCTTTCGGGAAGATAGTCGTCGCACATTCTCAGTCCGCGAAGAGGGCAACAGGGTCAAAGCCAGCGCGTCTCTTCTAATCACCTATTCGTACTAATATACAGGATTGCGCCTCATCCGTGTGCGTCAAAAACTTCATTCTGCCCACCTCTCTCCCTAAACATCAAGAAGGGCAATAAATAGTCCCTGTACGCGTGCTTCTCGATTTCTCGGTAGTCAAATCCAACGTTATTTTCATAGGAGCATTTTCTTAAAAGAATGGGAGTCAATTCGAATCAGTCTTCCTACGTCATCAGAGCGCTCATTTTTAAACATTTGTTGGGAGAGAATTAAGATCCTTTGCGGGTCTTAAATTTAAGAGGATGGGCATTTTGTGTCTGGGAAATATTTTCTAGCCTACCTGTAAATGATTGATTCCGAATTGGATATCGGCTTTTTATGTAAAAGGCCTGACGGAAGTGAGGCTATGAAAAATATTACACAAATGGATTCAAAGTGGCAGATAGTCTACTATCAAAATTAAAATGTTTGACAGGAGTTTCAAAATATTCGATGGCTGCTGGGCACGATGCTCTTCATTACTAAAGCATTTAAACCGTAAAATGCATTCGAGGGCAGGTGCTAAACTGTCATGGCGTACGTTGCCTTTTCGGCCTAACATTCTTTTGACACCTTCCCAAATGGTAAAATCTTTGGTAAGATATTTTTCGCCGGACAAGCTGTCAAAAAATCATACAGGACAATTCCGAGCTCCACATACCTCAAATACCAAGATCGCTCAGGCAACGTCCGCATGAATTAATCTACTGTAGTGGAACGTACCTGATGTCGTACTTCGACCCATCTTTACATACCCATGACTGACGCTCTGATTTGGCTTGGGCCTTGAGCAACCTCTATTAAATTAGTAGTCTCTGGGTATTCAATTGAGGAGCATTGACAGGTGTCCAATTGACGAATATTCATTAAATGTCCACGTAAGGCAGAGATAGTTTCCGACTCGCTCAGAGAGGCGGAAGGGACCACGTCTGGAAACTTCACGCTGGATTTCAAGAAATTCCTTAGCATGCTCACATCGACATCATTCACGTTGGCTCTATGCACACGAATGCAGACGAGCTCAAAAAGAAATTGAAACTCTGTAACGGAATTCAGAGTGTTGCCATATTAAGAAACCTAAGAGAAGAATTGTGTGGAGGCTGTGGAGGTGCATCCAAATATATTATCATATAATTTATTTATGGATTACCACGCTCACATTCTTTATAATCCTAAAAAAGCCCTTCAAGACGACAAAAATCGTCCCGTCTTTATACTTGCAGACTGTAAGAATAGGTTGTATAGTCCTTCACTTAATCAGGCATCGTATCCCAGGGAGGTAGATTTTTAATGCTCCCTATATAACTTAATTACTGTCTTTCACAGAACGAAACAAATTTCATCTGTTTCTGGCGGATACATCTTCAATAGGCCTTGCCTCCGATCAAATTAAAGTTAGAACGAGGACAGAAATTCTGCTTCTGTTTTCTTTCAGGAGGCTGTATGGCGATTGTTACTCACTTACCGTATGCACCATGCATTTTCGGGTGGCTGTCAGCCCCTAAGGCGTACTCAGGGGCTGTTATACACATCACGCCAAAAAAATACCTCCTCTCCTGCATTCGCGTGTTACCTTCTCTTGCAACAAATGAATCTGTTACCGTTGGATAATTTTTTTGAGTACACTTCTCTCGTCTTGTAGACGAACTTCAAGATATTTTTCGAGTAGGCCAGACCTTCACGATTGAGGTCGAGCGGGCTTCAACTTGTGTGCTTCCTGGAACTCTCAAATGTCCAGATCTCAAGAAATATTCAAGGGAGGAGGTGTGAAAACTTTGCAATTCATCAAAGTGAAATGGGATAGATAAGAGTTTTAGTGCGTATTTATATTATAACCGATTCAGAATAGCTCTGATTCTTAGTGATTTTCATTAAATATTGTCACTACCAAGAGAACAGCTCCTGTACGGAGATCGTCTCATAAAGTTATTTCGGATCCCTATGCCAATTTACTTCCCCGTCACCGTTCGTGTAGGCACCGTCTTCTATGAACGAAAAAACTGCAGGAAGTGGAATTGGGGTGGACGATATAATCACTCCCGAAATTCAAAAATTCATGAGGAAGAAGTTGAGCAAGGCAGACCCTTAACATCTCTGAAGGATAGTCTCTTTAAAGATCTTCATCTGAAGTCAAGTGACTCTGATTTTACAGTACTTTCATATATTCTTGCGATGCAAGCACTGTGTTGCTATTAATGGCATTCGTAGTGTTATGTTTCTCATTCAGCGCCAGAGGCGTTCAAATCTTTTTTTGGTCAAAAAGGACGAAAATATCGAGCTCAAAAAAGAACTCTCCTGTGGAAGTTATTAGCTCTTGATGTTTTTTAGGCATTAAAAGGCTTACACAAAATGTTAAGTGCGACATGTCGCGCGTGGTCCAAGTTCAAGGAATATTGCAACATAAATTACGCAGATAACTCTTCATTGGATTCAAAATAGGATCTCGAAAGTTAAGCAAATATACGTGAGGAATACGTAGTGCAAGATATATATATTCGCGCATGAGCTTCTTCGCCTTCAAGAGCAATATTCCGTTTAAGGTCTCCTCCAACATTATCTTATACTGTCAGACACTTGAAGAAATAATCCAGCTGGACCTTCTGACCAGAGGTATTTTCATTCATAAGGAAGTTCACCAAAAAGTAACATGTACACTTGGAGACTAAACGAGGGCACAAAATGGCTCTCTTTAAAATATGTGTTACTGGCCAGTTCAGCCTGGAACTGGAAATAGCAATCTCCAGTTTTTGCTGCTTGTTCAAATAATGAAACAATGTGTAAATTATCAAAAATATTCAAACTTGCGCCACAAGCTTATCGAGAGTAGCTTTATTATTCCAGTTGGAGCCTTGTCATAGAGCGATGGACAATTAATCATTCGATTTAAAAAGCAGCCACGTCTGCTATTGTCTGCAGACAAATGCAGAAAAAATTCATTCTCGAAAGAATACTTTCAATTAGATTTTAGCAAAGAGTTAAAATAATCCTTGTTCTTTCACAGCCAAGTTCCGGGACTTGGGTAAAGTGAATTCTGAACTTGATCTTGGATTGGAAAATAATCTTTCATCAAGGAGCAAGGGTTCGTTTGTCAAGATGCTAATTATGTACAATTTATGACGTAATTAATCCCATCTTGCTCTCAAAAAAGTCACCACCTCTCCATAAGTGTAATCATGAAGAGGATTGCGCACCGATATAAGTGTAAACATACTGGGCCTCAAACGCCACCTTCTTAGCTATTATATTCGGTCTTCTCAAGCTCTTTCTAGGTGTGACTAGGCGCGTACCTCATAAAAATTGGTTTTTGCGAGGAACGCATAATCTGACAAAAAGTTTCAATAATTTGCATTTTCGGTACCGCCTATCACCAAGTTATTCAAAAAGACCAGGTGCTGAATTATTCAGGCCTTTAAGCATTGAGGTGTTTGACTTACACCAAACAATTGTGTGGATGCATAAGTCAAAGGCTCTGACATTCAGCTCAAAAACATGTTTACTATTAGTACTCAGTTTACACCTGGGTCTTAAATTATATTCGCGCGTCTGTATTGTAACCGTAAATCGATGACGCATGATCATTCTAAAATCTATTCTTATAACAATCGTGTCAACGCCATATGGTTTAATCCGTCTCGCACTGTCGCCTCGACTGCGCCTTATGAAGTCTGAACGAACGCCGCGGCTCCGCTTCAGTCATCATAGGAACTGACTTTCTTTAGGAACTCCTCGTGCTTCTAGGAAACATTGGAGTGAGTTTACCGTAACTAAACATTCAGATTTCCGCATAAAGCGAATCTTCCTCTTTCGTATCAGGCCCATCAAATGCCTGGTAGCGAAGGCCAATGTGGGATAACGGCTTAATACGATGTGGTGAAGGATTGGTTGATCATAACAATTGGATAGACGTTCTGCTCAGTTTTGAGATCTAAAATTTCGACTTCATTACGATTGATTGTCACAGATATTGCGTGATGTCGATTACAATTCACAGTACCCCTCATCCTAACACCAGCAGATCAAATGGAGACGATACCTTCTTTACTCCCAACGAATTTCTCATCTAAACTCCTTCGTCACAAAACCGGCTATGGCATACCCTCGGAGCTTGAGGAGTCAAATATATCAGATTTCTGGAGTCAAACTTCGGACTAGAAGAAAGCAGCATGTAAAGCACCAACTTGACAAGTATTCTTATCAGAAAAAATTTCCGTTATCAAGAATTTCGCCCTACATACCAGGTGCTTTGTTACATGAGTACAACTCACGTCCAGAGTAATAAAAAGGAATCAGCTGGAGAGAGATTCACATGACAACGCAGTGTCAATCGCATGCAAATAATCTATAGTTCAAAAAGTCAATGATCGCGTTTCTTCCTGTAATCAGAGACGGAGTGCCAGTGAATAAGTATCATAAGAACGTTCCTTACTGTGCATAGAATGCGGCCCGAAGTCGTTAACTGGATGCTTATCTACTCTCTTTCGGTGTATGGCGGTAAATCAAAAATACAGCACAATTCGAGATGAATATACGTTCAGGAGAGCTTCTCATGATCGGAGACAGTTCACTGAAAGTATCGTATCGTCAAATATTTTGTATCCGCGCGATTAGAGAGCTCTTCTCGGGACCATAAGTGTCAACACCTTCATCGCCAACACTTAGCTCCCCTGTCCCTATTCAGCAAATTCCCATTCATTATTTAAAATATTCCTGAGGGGGTGAACCCCCCTTCTACGTCTGCGACGGATGCTTGAAGTTCATCAAATATTTATAGAATATATTCAAAAATAATAGTCGGCGTGAGCTGAAAAACTGCAGAAGACGACAAGACAGACAATATTCTGATGTGTCATTCAAAGTGAGAATCAGATTAAAATATTCTTCAGCTGTTTTTTCAAATAATATTCATTCTAAGTAGTCAAGTTTCTGGACTTCTGCCCAATATAGAGGCCAGAAGCTCAGTCCCCCCCCGCGGGCAGTAGGAATTTATAAAAAATTGAGGAGGCTTCAAGAGGTTGGTCCAGAAGAAGAAGATTTTAATTTCTATGAAACCCTTGGGGTGTTGCCAATGGCAAAGGAGTAGCCTTGGAGTGAGCGCGGTTATTGGATATGCGAAATTCTATTCGCCTTTCACTTTCGAACTGTTAAGTTTCAAGCAAATTCTTGCCACTTTAGTATTAGTCATGTCAAAGGTTAAAGGTAAAATCATTTCCACTGCTTTTAGATAGATAATTCAGTATATTATACAATACACTGTTAAGCATTATCGTGCCTGAATTAATGGTTTAATATTCAAATATCACTTTTTCGGAAGATCGTTTTTTTATGTGCATTTGCAATTTAACATTCTGAAAGCTTTACACGTGTTTCATACTACTTCGTTTCGAGCTTGGAAAGACAAACTTTCTCCAATAAACTAAAAAAATTAACCTACGCTGTATCAATTATAGCGCGCGAGTGATTAAGCATAATCAGATTCTTAGTTATTAGTGAGAAAGAAGTCCTGAAGGCTCTTTCTATAGTTAGAATATTACTTCGTCTTAAATATTGCTGATTCTAGCAGTGCAACATATTCTTAAACTAAGTGTGTTTATGTCGTATTAGCACAGATTCGCAATAATTTCAATTTCTTTGTGTAAAATTTTTGCGTCAAGTAATTTTTACCGAACTCTTTTACCGATTGAGTTAATATATAACTATGGTATCGAGTTCTGGTTTAAGTGTAGTGCTGATCTGCCTAAATATTAATAAACAGTATAATATTATTAATATCATCGAACTAATATAGTTTGTGAGTAATAAATAAATTACATACATATCTAGGATATAGATAATTATGTTTTTTTTAAATAGTATCAAGGTGTCGGTATTATATATAGTTTTATATTTAGGTCTTTTAGGTTGGTAAGGGACTATTCTAGCAAGTATCTTCCAATGTGAGTAAGTGTAGGGAATTTTTATATATAGTGATTCACATAATATAATATTATTCGTATATAGATAATATATTTATCCCTAAGCCATAATGCTAGATTAAAAAATTTGCTATAGCCTTATTAATAAATATTATTGCTTATAATTAATATGATTATTTGTATTAATAAGAATAGGCAATCGAGTTTATATATATGTTCCAGAACAAACCTTCTATTAATTTAATAAGTACATTTCAGAAAGCAGTGATGTCGATAGCAAGGTGACTTGAAAACTTGTTTCGAGATGTCTTCTGTTTTTGGAGAGGGCGGATCGGACTAGAGTAAAAGCCTCCTTTACATTTGTCTAACGGCGACCCGCTCCTTGGTCGATTGGTTGTCGTGTTGCCTGGCGCGAGTGAAATTTTTTTCGTCTATATTGCAAATTTTCTTTCGCAACGAGCCATGTGTGCCATAGAGAATTAGTCATGTAATAGTGAGTGAGTGTCGCGTTGATCCTTGACTTTGCGTTGGCTGCATGATTTGTCTCCTGTATTAACCACATAGAGCACCCCCTGAAAAACTTAGCGTGTGTATAGCGCCTCTACGAGGCCGGGTTCACTTATCTCCTTATCTTATTATATTTCTTATCAATATGCAGCGAGCTCTTCATAAGCCCTCTCAAGCTGATATCTGAAGCACGATTTGAAATCTTCGAGATGCCTTCTTTTTTGGAGTATGTCGCATACGATTGAGATGGGTAGAACGTAGAAGCCTCCTGCATTGTTGTAAACTGGTCACATTTCGACGCTGTTGTCGTTGGGTCGAGTCCTGGCGCGACGCAGAGAATATTTTTGGTTCTGTCTTTATTCTAGTTGCAAAATTTGTCCGCAACAAGACATAATTGTAGCACATTCCCGGCCGGTCTCTGACTTTGGTCCGGTTCGTCTTCCTGCTTAAACACTTATATTGTAATTAAACACCCCGATAGAAAATGCAAGGTGCCATGAGACCTCACTATGGTGGTCCCACCCATTCCTTGTCTGTCGGATTCTAAAGATGAGGGTAGTTAGTTTCCCAAAGAGTGATATCGAAGACATAGTTGTGAGATTTGAAAATCCTTCCGAGTGATGCCTTTTTTTTTCTCCAGGGTTTTTGAGGGTTCCTGGACAAATCGGAGACTTATGTGAGAGCCCTCCTTCTACATTATGTCTAACCGGCGATACCGCATTGTCTGATGGTATCTCGAGTCCCTGTGTCTGCGAGTTCAAACTTTTTTTTCGCTACTATTATTGCAAATTGAGGGTCGGCAACCAGCATTTTCTGTTGCGCATGTCGTGCCGTCCTTGACTTTTTGATCTCCGCGTTGCTCCGTAACCCAAGAGCACCCCCCAGGAGATAAATGCCGTGTGTTGTAGGCCCCCATTGCTGACCGATTTCTCAAATCATCCTCTGTCCTGTGAATTTAAGTAAGTGTCCAATGTTTAAAGGCAGTGATATTGAAGCAGGAATTTTGAAAAACTATGTCGCAGCATTTTTTCTTATATGGGATACATTCTGTTAATTTTATGCTAAAGGAGCGGACTGGAAAGGCCTATCCTCAGCTGTAGAGCTCCATGTGTCTATTATGGGAGCTCTAACACGGCGCGCGTGCGTGATGATGCCATTTAGTATCGAGTTCTAAATGAGCGCGAGCATCGAATCTTTTTTTTCATTCTTATCAGCACAATTTGTTCGTAAGAAGGCCATGTTCGGTTCGACCCTGTTAAGGATTGCTTTGACCCGTAAATAGAAGCTCCAACAGGGTACTACGTCCTCGTTTAAACCATGAGAACCCTGCTGAAAAGGAATGCCCGTGTAGCACCAGGATCATGGGTCCGGACATCCCTTCTGTGAATTTTTTGATAATGTAGAGATGGCTTTTGAACCACAGCGATATCGAAGCAGAGAACCTTTAAACAGTATGCAATAAAACTACCTTTTTTCTGAAGCAAACCTTTTATTTCAAAACCAATCTTTTTCTGCATCATAGAATTTAACACCCACGTCCTGTTGTCAGGATAGGTGTCGAGTCCTCCCGTGCACTATGATGCCGAGGTGTAATCGATTTTCTTTTCGGTCTTCTTATTAATGTAGCAAATATTTGTACGCAAAAGGCATGTTTCGACAAACTCATCCCATCTACCAATAATCGGAATGATAAGTGTGCATATTTCCGCCGTGCTCTGTACTTTTGGTGTTGGTGCTCTTGCTTATATACACTGCGAGCAAACCTAGCAGGAGTATGTCTCTGTTTAGCTCGCGCCGATGAGTCATATATTGGATGTTGGATTATGTATGAATGATATAGTCCTCTCCGAGGTTCAATATGCCAGTTATATATATAGAGCAGATGTGTAGTGATATATATATCGAGGGATGGTCTTTCTTGTTTATCTCTTGGGGAAGTTAGTATATATTTAGGAGTCTCCGTTAGTGAGTGGGTTGAGACGGCAGACGCGCTGTGTTACTCGATTAGGTGGTCGTTATGTGTACCTGGCGCCGTAATATGGGTGTATGATATATTTGCTTGCGGATTAAATTATTGGTGCAGATTGTTGCGCCCTAGACGAGAGTATGTTGTGACCCAGTGGGCTATCTCTCTCGGTGCTCCTGCTATCTCAAGGATTATCTCCCGCCAGAAGGGCCGTTGAGCGTGCAGAGCAGATGGGTGTTTTTCAATCGCTGTCTGAGTGTATATATAATTATAGTTATCTATAGGTTTCGCGCAAGGGAGCTCAGTGATATCCCCGAAGGCTGTGTGGTATATACCGTGTAAAACTGTGTAGATACGATTATTCCTATATTTTGATTATGGTAATCGCTATCGGACTAGTGTGGAGAGCGTACGTACAGTGTGTATCTACGGACCGGTGACGGTTCGGTCCTGGCGCGATGTGTAATTTGTTTTTCGTCTTCTAATAGTTGGTCAAATATCTCAACAATGTGTAATGATTCCATGTCAGCGTGGCCGACTTTGGTTACTGCCTGTATCACGGAAGCAGAACATAGTAAGACAGATAATCGCTGTTTGTAGCCACCCAGTAGGTGTTATATAAGCACCAACTTCTATACGTTGAAGATAAGTTACCGTTTCAAATGCCAGTGATCGGAGAGCAGGTGGAATGAAGGCGTGTGAAAACTGCTATCGTGAGTACATCGTTGCTTTCGTGGTAGTGGCTAGATTCGACTAGTGGTAGACCTCCTGTACAGTCAAACGGCGACCGCTTGTTTCCGTTGGGTCGCTTCTAATCCTATTTTCAACAATTTTCATGCGTCTGTAATTATTGCCAATTTATGCGCAACCATCATCTGATTGTGCGCCGTCGGGTGCGTGTCACTTTGGTTTCCTGTAACCGACGAGGGAGACAAACCATGGACAAAATGCCGTGTATAGCCCAAGCAATGTAGTGTCTAATCGTAGTACTGGAGTAGGATATCTGTACGCGTCTTATCGCGAGAGCGAGTATGCGTCACTACGTAACATTAGCGAGCAGGAATATAATACCCCAAGAGCGTAACGACCCAAGGCACTACTCACGAACTTATTATTCCTTTGCATCGACAAGAGTGTATAACATCCTATCCGACTCCTTCCACACAACTTTAGCATTGCGAGCAGTCTGCATCATCCTCCCTAGTGCTCATCAGTTATCCTAAATTATGCGAACTCAGACATATTGTCACGCTGCTCACCATCTAATATGTAACTGTCACAATAATCGTCTCGTACTCAAAACCGTGATAACTTACTCCTATTCTAGCGTCACTTTCAGGTGAGAGACCCGCTCCTTTCTGACACACCGCTGCCCAAGAATCGTCGGCGCTGCGACGTGAGATCGCCCTCCAGAAGTATTTCAAATTTCAGGCCACACTAAACTAGTAACATCGACAGTGATAATAGGTAGGGCCGTAGACGCCTCCCGAGCGCTCTCATATGCGTGCTCGATTACTGAGATCACCAATCCCTTGCTTACGCTCACCCCACCTCTGATTCTTTCATAACCCGAGTCTGTTAGTGTATGTATTGTTAATATATAGAAGATGGTATATATATTATATACTATATATATTAATATTAGGTAATAGAGATATAATATGTCTAGATTTAGAGGCTTACGTAAGTAATACAAAATATTATGATCTTATTAATTATAAAGTTGAGTAATCAGGCTGATATACTATTCTTTTTCAATTGATATCCAATTCCAACGCCTTGGCCAGTCAAAATTCTTTACAACCCATAGAAGAAAGTTAAGCTAGATATTTACTCCTAGCTCCTCGGCTTCCTGCAACTGCCTCGACTTAATATTTCTTGCAATTGCTAATAACTTTTATGTATAAATTTTCGACGAGCGAAAAAATAGTATTGAGAAAATAAGTTATGCATAACTTCTCCGGTTCATACTCTCGGCTCGGACTCCTCAACCGTGCTAGTGGATCCGACTTAAGCTCATGCACTTATTAGAAATCTGTTCTCATGTTGCCGTCTTCTGGCAATTACAACTTAACATTCACCACAAAAAAAGACTATTATAGGAATCAAAATACGATAGATTGTGTATCCTAGAAATTCTGGTCTTCTCCGTTCGCACTCCCGGAACCTGGGATCTCAGCTAAGGGTGTGTTGCACTTAGTTTGACATGTTCAGTCGACGTGATATCTTGACGATGCGAGATTAAATTTTTATAAAAAATTAGAGTTTTTTAGCGAAAAAATTTATAAAAACGCTCGTAACCGGTCTTGCGTCGGTTCGACTCTCGATCTCGGATGTAGTGACCTAAGATCCGCAGTTGTTTGAATGACTATTGAAACCGTCCAGCAACGTCAGTATGCGGCACAATTATACACTTTATTCAACCTCTAAAAATTAGTTGCTATGAAACGAATTATCGTAGTATATAGCAAGATACGCGAACCCTCCGTTATCCGGATCCTACTCTAAATCTTCCCTGACCCACTAATTGAATAATATAAAATCTAATCTATCAATATTCATAATATATTTGCTCACCTCTAAAGAAAGTGTTCTGATAGAAAATCCATATCGCTCGTAGACTCTTATGGCTTCTCCGGATCCGCGACCATCCCGGCTCCGAATACCGAAACATTGATGCTTTCATACTATGAATAATCTAACACGTCTGGTCTCGAAACTCATTTCGCTCTAAATAGTATATTTTGAAAGAATTATCATATCCAGGATCGTTTCTCTCGGCTCGGACACCTGGCTCTAAATGACTTGCGGCTCCCGATATCTCGGCCGAGTGCTTGTTGCTCGATGTCGCAAACGTGGTCTGCAGCACAATGTGTAGAATATGTTTTCCTAGCACGCTGCTGGCTTGTGCTTATCAATAAAATGTTATTCACTCAATAAAATAAGAATGATTTTTCGAAAAAAGAGTGGTCATACTCCGGGCTCCGACTCACTCCGAAACTCCGTAGACCGGAGTGAATTCGATATAAAGGATGTCTGCAGCATATAAATTGAGTTCCAGCAACGTCTTGCTGGAATACAATTATTCATCATGTGTAATAATTCTATCTTCTGTGAAAAAATAATTTTATACCAAGGATAAGTCTGGTCGTGATATATCCGGGGTGAATATAGATACCAGGATCTCGGACTGACTAGAGGTTTCATGCCACGCTATGTATGTTTGTGTTCTGTTATTTGTGACTGTTTCTGTTAATAAATACCCTAAAATGGATTTGAAAAAAAATTTCATACCCATTGTTATGTACTCCGGTTCCGGCTCCGCTCCGGCTCCGACTAAGGTTTCTTGAACTATTTGAAAATTGTTGAGCAAATTTTCTTTTATCAATAAAATTTTTCAACCAAATAAAAATAATATTTTCGAAAAAATCCCTACTACTTGGCTCAAGACTCCACTCCTCCCCTTACTTTGGAAAATCCTGGGGCTCCGGCTCGACTCAATCGGACCGATTATGGGATTCCTTGCTACTATTTGAAAATTGTTCAGCAGAGCTTCTAATCTGCGCAATAAATTTTAATTCATTCCTTCAATGAAGAGAATTATTTCTTGAAAAAATTATTAAACTATCTGCTCTGACGTGAACCGGGATCCGGTATCCTCGGATCCGGACCTGATAAGGTAATATCAGCCACTATGTAATAATTTGTTCAGTGTGCGTCTTCTGTGTCATTGAAATTTAGTTCACGATACTAATAAAATAATTTATTTTTTGAAAAAAATTTCTATACCCTGCTCCTGCTCCGGCTCGAACTTCACCTTCGGCTCGATCTGACAAGTTTTTTCTGAACTAGTTTGAAAAGATTGTTTAGCACTACTTCTGTGCAATAAAATTTTCATTCTAAAAAAAAATTTATTACTGAAAAAAAATTTATATTTTAATGCACCGGCTCTGACTCTGGCTCCAGACCCGGCTCCGGCTCGACTCCGGCTCCGGACGTGGGGCGGAACCAACAGGAAAATCCGTGAACGTGAACGATTTTCTTGGCTATCTTCTTCTATCTTCCATCAATTCTTCATCAGTTTACCTTCCTTTTTTCAATCAAAAAAAAATTTTCTAATTAAGGAAAAAAATTTATACCAGAATCCTGGCATCCGAAATCTGTGTCCGGCTTCGTTTCGGAATCCAACTAAGGTTTCTGCAACGTATTGAAAATTATAGTTGTCAGCACTTCTGGTCTGGCAGATAAATTTTTCTCGTAAAAAAAATTTTATTTCGAAAAAAAAAATATCAAACTGTTGATAATCAGAAATCAAAGCCGAACTTCGGCTCGACTTCGACTCCTGCTCGACTCCGGATCCGTGGATCGACTAAAGGATTTCCCTGCACTATTTGAAACATTGACTCAAGTACGTTTCTTACTAGCATTAAGATTTTTCAGGCGCTAAATAAAAATTACTTTTTTTAAAAAAATTCATACCCACGGCCTCCGGCTCCGGCTTCACCTTCGGCTCCAGATCTGACTAAGGTTTTCTGAACTATTTGAAGATTGTTCAGTACGTCTTCTGCATTAAATTTGTTCACCTAAAAATTATTTTTTGTAGAAAAAATCCATACCCAGGGCTCAACTCAAAATCTTATGGCTCCGGCTCCGGCTCAGCTCCAACTTCGGCTTCAGCTCAGGATCCGAATAAGGTTTCTGCACTATATTTGAAAATTGTTCTTACAGATTTTTCATAAAAAAAATATTCTTCGAAAAAAATTCTACTCCGGCTCGACTACTTCGACTCCGCTCTGACTTCGGATCCGACTAGATCCGACTAAGATTCTGTACTATTTGAAAAATTGTTCAGCACATCTTCTGCCAAAAATTTTTCATCTATTAAAAAAATTATTTCATGAAAAAATATATACCCAGGCTCCGGCTCCGGCTCCGGATCTGGCTCCGGCTCCTTTTATTTGACTGAGTAAAAATCCGAAGAATGGGTAGTAGGGGTTGAGAATATGAAAAAAAATTAGAATTTTCTATATATTATAAAAATTGAAAAACATTTTTTTGATCCTAAACCTGAAATTGCAATTTTGACTTGAAATTGAATTTTTTATGTTCGAACACCTCTCAAATAAATTTTCTGTGTTATCTTAAAAACTATTAGAATTTTTCAAAAAATAATAAGACCATGATGTTCAGGAGGAATGTTTCTACTAATTTTAGATATATAAAAAAAAATGTGAAAATTTGATTTTGCTTTCAAAAGTAGGGGGTCTAGTTATGAAGTCTGCCCTATTAATTAGTTATTGAAATGTGCCATTAATAAATAGACCTAAGTTCTCAAATTAAAAAATGATGTGGACCAACGCATATGTAACCTCCCAATTATTGCCTGAGACTTTGATCTATGGTAGATAGTGCATTTAAAGTCGAATATTATATAAGGATTATATATATTATATTATATATTATAATATGAGTATATAGTATATAAATATATATATATATTATATATTATATATATAATATAGATAGTATAATAATATATATATATATATATAATATAATATATATATATATATTATAGTATATAATATTATAATATTATATATTTATATATATATTAGTATTAATGTAATTGTTTTACAATATAATTATATAGGTATTATTATTAGTAAGTAATTATTATTTATATACTATTAGTAATTATAGGTAAGTAATTATATATATATAGATTATATATATATATATTTAATAATTAAAAGGTTGATTGTACCTAGTCATATTTGTTTTAGGGGCAGTTGTGTAGTTCCTATAAGTTCTCATAATCCAAAATTTTTAGTTATTCTCCTACCGTGCCTATTGTAATAACAAAGATATAATAAAATTATTGTATCAGTTTTTTTTAAGATACCTCACATAAATTTATAATGATGTAATAATAAATTTAATTAAATATAATAAATAATAATAAAATATATAATATATAATACATTAAATAAAATAATAAATAATAATAATTAATAATAATATATTAAATTTTTTGAAATCTCAAATGGAAAAATAAAGGAACATTTTTGAAATTCGAATTTTATTATTATAGGGTAACTGGAGACGAACTAAACTGTAAAGAAAAGATGTAATGAATAATGATGCAATATAGTATATGAGAGTAATTATTCTTCCACGGATTTTTAACGAATAAGTGTTTATTTTCCTCCTACTTAAATTTTGTCATATAGCCAAAGTTTGGTAGAAGAATAAAATGGATTGTTCCGCAAACTAGTGAGTCGAAGTCTTACACCGTGAGACATGACAGCGTGAGAATAGTGGGGGACTAATTTTAGTCACTTCATGTTAGAATTCTTAATATTTTTATAAATTTTCTTAAAATGATGTTGTGGATCTTTATAACGGAATTGACTCCTTGCAACTAATGTGAATTATTGTTTTTGTTGTCGCATTTATGCAGGGTGTTGTGTTAAGAGTGGTTTGATCTTTGGGATATTTGGTGTGACAAATATAATTTTTCTGTGTTATGGTTAAAAATTCAGTGTAAGCTGTTACATTCAACTAGTCAAAATAGATGTATCATCCTGTGGTTTATAACTTATTAGTTTTACTTAAACCAAAAATGTTCGTATTGCGAGTACATGCTTGTTTACTAAGTTTTATATGTTAACTCCAGGACTTGAGTATGGGAATATAGAATGCACAACTTCACAAAATAAGTCTGTATTATATTTGACTAAGTGTAAGCTTTAAATGCAAAGTTTTTAGATATAGATACTACAGCTAATAATATTTAGGGTATGATATATAATAGTATAATAAATATAGTATATTATTAGTAATCGCAGCTTATATAATTACCTATAATATTTATATATATAATATATATTTATTTAAGTTTAATGATTATATTATATTAGGTTATTTTATGTATATATATATAAAATATATATATATTATAAGTTTAGTAATAATATATAATATTATATAGGAGTATATAGAATATTATAGAAATTTATATCTTAATATAATAAGGTTAAGTTAAAAGTGGATATTTTTATTTATATTATTTTCCTTGGATCAATGTTATATTTATATTCGAATTCATGTCTTCTTTAGGTCTGGATAGGAATATGTATAAGCTTTTATAGGATATATATTAATATAGTTCAAAGTTCTATTGATTATAATTATTATATAAATAATAATGATTTTAGTATGTTAATAATAGTCAATTCAACTTTAAAATTTTTGTCTTAGACCTGAGAATGACATAAACTCAAGGTAGAGGACCTAGAGGCGTCAAGCGCGCACAAATAACAAACTACAGTGATAACTCACCTCTAGTGATTATGTTACTCTTATTTTAGTTATAGTATATTGAATGCTAATAAGATGACAAAGAATAAAAGTTACTTGCTTTTTCTCTATGGTAACCTTGACTGATATCACTTAATTCAACATAGTATAGTGTACAATGTTGGGGTAGGCTTAGACTAAGCTACCTACCAACCAATGGAAACTCACTCGACCTACTTACCGGCCTCGATCAACTTAAAGCCAGATCATATACCTACTCTCTCATTTGTAGTTCAGCACTCTCCAGAGGACCAATTATAGCTTACCAAAGGGGTGATTTGGACAAGGAGTAAAACTTATTCCAGAGGGAGGTTTGGGTGGCTACATTTAACATTATAATTGATCGGAGTAATTGTCAACATATATAGTGGTGATTTGTTACCGTGTTAGAGAAATAGAGAAATATAGTGACAAACAAAAACCCAACAAACACTCCTCTACCACCAGCCGACATAGCCGTTTCTGGTCCACCAACCCTCCATACGTCTTTGCTCCTCCCAGTGTGCAGCCTTATGTAGAACCTTCCCCATGCACAACACATTGCCTCCATTGGCGCGTGGAAGCACACAACCTAGTCACTTTCTTCTCGCCCAATTTTGACACAAATATCCGTGCCTAAAACACAAAACGTTCACACCCTAAGAGAAAAAGAGAGACAGAAAAATAGAAAAACAATCAAAGGGTAAGTTATACCTTTCTCTCCCCCTCCTTCATTTCAAACAAAAACACGTTCTTCAAACTATCCATATCCGTGACCTTTAACTATGACATCGACACAAATTTACTTTAAAAAGCTTTTGTGTGGAAACCTAACTTAATATATAATCAACGACATTCATATACAACCAACCACTTGTACATACCACGATTCTCATACCCTTCTATACATTCCCGCCACACTCACATCCGGCATTCAGACATATCCGAATCAGTCGGAATATACACTGGACCTGTTTCCACCACGCCTTTTCGTTTTTTCATCTATACACTCGTACTGATCAGAGCAAGTTGATTCAACAAGATTATAACCTTTCAGATGCCGATAAATACACCTTTTTCTTCTTGTCTCATTGAATTCCTTCACTTGTCGTGTACCATCTCTTACAACCTCTTTATCTCTTATCTTTTACATCTTAGTTCCTTTCTTTCTCTTGCTCCCGTTGAACACTTTCACACCCTTCTTTCACCTTCTTAACACAATCCACAGCTTACTATTTCTTTCAGTCGTAACACCTCATCATCCTTCAAACTTACACTCGACTTTACCCACTAATCCCTCTCTTAACACCTCTGAACCCTCTGTTGACATTTTCCACAGAGGCCTAGCCTGACCCACCTACAGACAACGAATGCACATCCTCTATCCTCCCTGCACCTGCACACCCATTCTCCTCTCTCATTCAGTCAACAACCCCAAGACTCCCTTTTTTCTGGTTTTGAAATTTATTAGTCTTCATATTCTTTATAATATATCGAGAGGTATCACCGATACTACGTAGTCTATCTGTCCTCCGACTTATATCTTTACTATACCTCTTCCATATTCCTACTTTATTCTCCCACCAAACCTCCATTTGTACCAAGCACTGCACTAAATCCTACGTCCTACCCTAGCCCACCTTCCTTTCTTTTTTTCACCGCCTTGGTGCCGCGTGCTGATAGCTTCTCCTGAACCTATACTACTGCTTACATTCTATCTATCAATCATAATCCTTGTTATATATACAGTCACGAGTTTCTCCTACATATGTGCTGCATGTCGTGACCTACAAAAGTCACCACCACTTGTTCGATTTATCATAAACAATGCAACCTACCATATATACACATCATTCCTGTCTACGGGTTCCATGTTGAGGAAACCAGAAGTCTCTCCCTCTCATCCTCTATCTACATAAATTACCTTAGTCGGTGTTTTCGAGATAGAAACTTTTTGGTGTCCCTGTTTATCCTTACCCCCTCTTTACCTTCATCCCTCTCTTGTATTTTTCACCATCCACTTATCACTGCCTTTTGCAGGTCACTAAAGGCATAATTGTTACTTTCGAACCATACCACGAATAAATAAATCTCTTCAGTGCACGCTTTCCCAAACCTGTCTTTATTCAGAAGTCTTGTGATTTATCACACCCCAACTGCCTCACCACTTTCTCGTGGCCCAAGCGTGTGTCTGCAGTCCTTCACAGTCAAATATACCTTCTAGTTCCCCTGGCGTACCATACCAACTACTACCATTTTTACTTTCGATACAGTTCCCCTTCACCTTGAAATATATTTTGTTATATTACACAAAATTTGGACCTTCTTATTTAATCCCTAGATAACGCCATCTACGTGATACAATGTGATGCGGAAACACGCACTCCTCTTTCCGCAATTAGGGCCAACACCATTTGTCTCTGGTTTTCACTCACATTCGCTCCCCTCCCTCTAACGTGTTTCATATCTTCACCTAAGATTATATATCCCCAACTATCTTACTGCTTATCATAATTAATTCATCTCTATTTGGATTTTTTCTCATTTAGTTTTCAACTTTCGAATCTTTTGACTATTAAAAGAACTCTCATTTAAACTTTGTTCATAACGATCCCTTTTGTGTCTCTTTTTAGCAAACCGTTCATCTTCAACCTTCGTTTAATATTTCAATCAACACCTTCTTTCTTTACAAACCGCCTTCCCAGTCTACACAATCCACACCCACACTCATTAAGTCCTTTGGTGCGCTATGTGCAAACAATAATAACTCAGCCATTCTCGTGTTCTCTTTTCTATCATTTCATTGGGAATTTTGAACCTCACCTCCAACTTTACCTTATCTCTTCCACAATCACTAAATGCATATATGCTACGTAAGATTAGGGATGAAAATGAAGTTTTTAGTCAAATTATTCTTAAAAATATATTCATGTTCTTTTCACTACCCATCTCCCACTTACCACCATCCTTCTTATTTCATCCTACTCATTTTTCACCTTATGCTAACACCATCCGTAGTGATACAACGAAAACACACACTCAAAAACCCACAACTCCACTACGACACGATCATTAGTGCAACATACTTCTCATCATGATGAAGTCATTTGTGATTTTCTGATACTTTTGGGCAGTTCGTCTTCCTGCTTTACCAGTCCGAGATGAAAAAAATTACTCAAAGGATAGCCTTAACGTAAACCCAAACAAAATCTACAATAGAACTCACCCTGTTGGAATTGTAATACTCTTATATTAGTTGAATAGTTATTGTCGAGTTAGAAATGTGCAAGTAAAACAAAGATACATTCTTCTTTAGTAACTGACTGATTACGCTTAAGTGTTCACCCAACTATATTGTTACACCGTGAGGTGAAATATAGTGCTGCACTTTTATGCTTAAATACCTCACAGACCAATGGAACTCGCTTCCTACTACACCCGCATCCACTAGTCAGAGACCCCTACCCCTACGAGTGCGCACCCAGAGCCGATATAAGCCTAAACTCTAAAGTGTGTTGGGTCTGTGGTCTATTGCAGCAAAAAACTATAGAAATAGAAAGTAAAAATTATTGAACTAAGCGCAACAAGATTGAAATAAAGGAACCAGTTGTTTACCGTGTTGAGATAGAAAAAAGATTAATATGTATATGTAAATACAGGAAACGCCAACGATAAAACACATCCTTCTAACCACTCACCGCTCCGAATATAGCCGTTCTAGAAAAAGTTCAAACCACCTCCATTAACTGCTCTTGCTTTCCTCCAAATTGCAAGCGCTTGTAGAACCTTCCCCAGCAACCAATCCATCTCTTTGCCTGATAGACTACCCTATCATCTTCTCTGCCAATTGACACATACCGCAAAACACAACAATTAAAAAGCATTGAAAGAGAAAAAGAGCGAGAGAAAGAAAAAACAATCCCTCAAATTAATATATATATATATATATATAATAAATATTATTATATAAAGTAATATATTATGATAATTATAGTAAATAGTTTTCGGATTAGTAAGTATGATATAAATAAATTTAAATTATTATATAAAATTAATATATAATAAAATATAAATATATAAATATATATGAGCTTATTGCCTATAATTATATATTTTGTATATAATTATATTATATATATATTATATATAATAGTTATATATATTATATTATATATAT
Source organism: Trachelipus rathkii (assembly GCA_015478945.1). Taxonomy (NCBI): domain Eukaryota; kingdom Metazoa; phylum Arthropoda; class Malacostraca; order Isopoda; family Trachelipodidae; genus Trachelipus; species Trachelipus rathkii. The sequence goes on along the minus strand of JABUQX010058239.1, from coordinate 9,460 downwards.
ATAATACTTATTATTATATATAATTTGAATATATATAATAGAGTGATAAGTATTATATTATTATATTAGGATATATATATAGTATATATAGGTATATACAGCTAATATATATATTATATATATATATATTACTATGAGGGTGGGTTATAAGTTGAAAATATTTCAGAGTATTATATAGAATATAATAACACATTCTCAGTAAATAAATAATATGTAGTGTTTCCACATAATAATTATTAAATATTAACTATATATATTTATTTTATTTTGATTAATTATAATATATTAAAGTTAAGTACTTAATTACCGGTATTATTTAAAATTTTATATATTAAATAAGGGTAATTATTTAATAAAAACTATTAATTGAAAATTATAGTAATATAAATTATTATAATAGTATAATATATATAGTGAGAAAGAATTTAAAAGACATAATAATAATTACGGTTATAACGTATAATATTATGTAAAATAATAATAGTTTATATAATATAAGTTAATTATTGTGATGTCATATATTATAGTAGTATTACTGCTCTATAGGTGTAAATGAGTTATATATATATACTATACTATGATATATATTATAATGAGTATACATTAAAAAGGTATATATCTACTTAATAATATATTATACTATGTAAAATAATCTATTCTCACATCATCTATACAATACAGTATATTAGTATGGAGAGGTCTACTTATAAATAATATTTTATACTGTGTTTAAATATATATAATAATAAAGGAAAATATAAATAGTATTTATAGTATATTAGTAAATATATCATTATATATATAAAATATTTACTTTATAGTATTTATTAAATATTATAACTGTCTATATGGATATTATTTCTTTAGTTATAATTATTAGTAATAGGATATAGTAATTAACTATATTAATATAATAAATGAGATTGTATAGCATATATTAATAGTAGGTATGGTGTAGGGATATTAAGTAGATAATATGTATACTATAAATAAAAGTGAAACATGATTGAGAGATAAGTGAGTTCGAGCGGATAATTAGCTGTTGATAATGTTAGACATCATCGTAGTCTAGAGATAGATTAATGCACCCAATATCTATAAATCGTTGATAAAACCAGGGAATAGATATGTGCGGAGGTTGGTGGCACTTCGTTGTAGGAATAGATTACACTTCTTCGGAGCTGAAGCTTAATAAATACACATAAAATACTCTACTATACCTATATACTAGCTATACATAATAGATAGAGGTATATATATATAACTACATCATTAATAATATACCTATATTCACTCATATATACTATTATACTTTATATATATATATAATATATAAAGTATTTTTTTTATATATAGTATATTATAATATATTATATATATATATATTATATATATAAATTGATATATATAATAGATATATATATATATATGTGAATTATTATTATTATTAGGATTATTATTTATTACTTTTATCAGTGATTTATTAGTAGTACCTATATATAATATCATAGTATAGCGGATAAAATATACTAATATTTTATTATATATGTATGATATATATATAATATATAATATAATAGTATATAATATATTATATTATAGGTATAATTTATAGTATATTATATATATATATATAATATATATTAAATATAGTGTAGTATACAGTTTATTATATATATATTACTATAGATAATATATATATATTATATTATTATAAATATAGAGTTAGAAGGAATATATATATAATTTTATAGGCTTTATACTATATAAATAATAAAAAAATAATACAAATAAATAATCGGTCCTAGTCTGAATAGAGATAAATTTAGACCGGTGTTCACTATCCATAAGTATATCTTCAAAAATCTATTAATGCTACAGTAAACGGAATAACAATGGTGATGGAAATTGCTTTAAGGTCCAATTTTAGTGACGGTAGAAATGGTAAAACAAAAAAGAAAAAAATGGATCTATAATCTCAAAACTACAAATAGCGATCTCACCATGCCAATAAAGGAATACATTGTTCTGGGGAATTCACTAGGTAATAATATTACAAATTAGTATGGAAAATGCTTCTATACGGCACCATAGGGGGAACTCGATGGCCCGACGGGGAACATAGTGTGGAGGATGTTTTCTCATTACCCCGTTATGGAGGGCGAGGAACCCCCGCGACACCCAAAATACCAAACGCGCGAGGATTCCGCAGCGCTGACCCGGCGGGGGGGAAATAATTCCTAATCCCCGATAGTTTCCCCGGAAGCCGAGAGACCCGACTCCTGCCATAAAAAGGTGGGCGGAGTAATACCCTTGGTATTCTTGTTAGTGTAAAAATAAAAAAAAAGCAAAAATTTAATAAGAAAGTCAAATATCTGCATTAAGATATTGTAAATTTCAAGTTTATAAAGTCTCTAGAATAGGGCTCAAGGTATATATTTTTACCATCTATATAGGCCTTTTTATATCATATTACTTAGTAAATTATTAACAAGTAATTTTTTTAGAAGCTCTGGCGGGCGGCTCTAACATTTTTCTTCCTCTTCTTTTATTTTCCACGATTCCACAAAAGCATTCCTTTGTTTGTTGTAGCTATTCTTAGTTTTTGAGATTTTTTTTTTTTTTTTTTTCAGTGGCGCGTACTAAAATCTGGACCAGATTCCACCAATGTACAACTCTGAATGCAATGGATTGGTAGATTTGAACTGAATACTAGAATGGGGATGAATAGACTTGGCGAGGTATGCCTCTTGTACAGAAATAGAATTTACTATATATAATATACGTTTATAATTATACCCCTTGGAGCTTTTATACTACATGATACTATACTTAGTGTATAATAAGTGAATAGTATATCGCATATATATACTTATTATAGTAATGTTTTATTTATATGTGGACAAAGTATACTTTTCTTACCTATCAATTCGAGGGTACATTTGAAGATATCGAAATAGTTTGAAATATTGTATACATTTTGAAATGTTTGTATGAAGCCAGGAAATATATATTAAAATACGAGTTTAAGTTTTAAAAATTTAGTGCAAGCAGACTGTAGTATATAATAATAATTTATACATATCTCTTTCGAATCTTTATTATAGAAAGATATTAGGCATTTATAAATCCATTAGCTGGCAAGATATATATATTATACTATAAATTAATATATATATTAATATAGTGATATCGATCAATATCATCATGGGAAATACTTAAAGTTAGGTTTTGTTAGATTCCTTTGGGAGAAACTTAACAGAAAAACCAATTACATATTTGGAATCCAGCATATAAAGCTTAAGTAAGAGTGGTGGTTTGTAAAAAAAAAAAAAATTAATAAAAAAAAATAACAAAAATTAGGCTGGGCATCGAGCGACGGGGTGAGGGGTGGGACGTTTTCGCGAGAGTACCCTGTAGGGAGGGGCGTGTAGGAATACACCCCGCGAACCACCCACAATACCAAAAGCGGGGGTTCCGGAGACCCTCCCCGGAGGGAGGAAATTAGTCCTACCCTGAGTCGTTCACCCCGGAAGGTACGAAGACTCCTGACTCCTTGCCATACTTGCGGTTTTACCCTTTGGGTTAATTCCATTGAGTTTAAAAAAATAAAAAAATTTAAAACTGACGGAATTGTAAAACGTAACTGGTACTCTCGTTTATATATTTTTGAATCATGTCCGTCACCCCGTAAATTTACTGTTATAGGATCTTAATACTAGAAATAGTGTATAAAAAAAAAAAAAGAAAAAAAAAAATTCAAAAGCTGGACGAGATAGGTAGTGTAAAACATTTATACAGTCCAATTCACGTGTACATGTTTGACAACAGAAAAAGAACTTTTCGCCTTTTCTCTGGTAATTAGAGTGTGCACATCACTATTTGCATACTTGGTGTTGCAAAGTTGTACGAAATGGAAATATTTTGCAAAAACTTAAAAGTGACCGCATCACTTGAACAAATTTCGTATAATTTCACTGTACATTCATTCCTGCTAAATACTAATAATTTACCGAGAGTAAAATATATAAATTTATAGTTTAATTTTTTTTTTAAACAAGTGAAGCTACTTTATGACAGTTTTTAGGTTGTTTTTTATTTCTTTTAAATTTTAACTTCTATTCACATTTAAAAAAAAAATTGTTTTTTATAATCTTTATCGATATATAAATCGAACTTATACAGTAAAAATTAACATATTCATACGATAGGCTCACAGAAAGTAGAGCGCTTTACCGTATATGTATTATATATATATATCTGATAAAAATAAATTAGTTATATAATATTATTATAATATAATTTAATATTATATATAATAAAGGGTACTATCTATTTACACCCAATTCTATAACTATATATATATATATATAAGTCTCTATATTTATAGTGATATTATATAATGATGCTTATAGTATATAGGTATATATTATATATATTACTTATTTAATTATATTTATTAACATATACTATACTATATATATACGGTAGATATATTTGGTATAAAGTAAACATTCTGCAAGTGCAAGTGTCAAAATATGATAATTTGACGAGATAATTTTATTAAATATCAAATGATTTTTTGTTGCGTCCAACGACTTGTATAGGCAGGTTGAAAAAAATATATGAAGACTTAGCTTCATCTCAATTAGTTACGGTTACCCCTTAACTTATTATTACAACTTAAGAAATATTTATTTTGATTACAGTTTAAAAGGAACGTATAAAAAAAACAACAATACTTCAACAGACGTTATAAGAGAATATCCATCTCTTTCAAACTCTTAAAATGTAATGGAATTAAGGGAATGGATTCATGGTTTTTTTCTTGAAATATAATAAGTTTCCATCTCATATAAACCTCATCCATTAGTACTGTATTTATGGCATATCTATATGCAATAGGCAGTTCTTTTATACATTTCAATCAGCACCAATGTTTCTATTTTTACAATTTCTCTATCGTTATCAATGACAATAAAAAAAAGTTTATTAACCCATTTTATGGTTTATGGAATTAGTGTAAAATTTGCTAAAATTTAAATGTTATACCGTATATATATATAATATATATATATATATATATAATAATATAATATATATATATGTATATTATACTTTATATTATATATAATATATATATAATAATAGGTTAGTTATTATATTATGACGCTTGAGTAATAGTTTATATATATATATACTACTATAATTAGCATATATATATATATTATATAAAAACTATAATATATATATATATATATATATATATATAATACTCGTATATTTGTGCCAGACAAATGTTTAATTTGGATTTCAGGACTTGTGGAAAAAATAATACTGCATAATAGCGTAGATGCTTCAGTAAACGAGTAATTATGCAAATTATTGTAGTTATTCCTACATTAAATATATTAGAATTTATTAAATGTATTAATAGTAAAGAATTGCAACTTATCTAGAGCCACTTAAACACTTCGAATCAGTTTAAAAGTCATCGGGCATCTACTTAGCCTCAGATCTTATTTAAAGATTGGTCTAGCATATATGAACACTGAATTGACTAGATCTAGCCTTTATTGTGCATTATCTGCAGCGATTTTCCTTTTCTAGTAAACTCCAAAGAAACGCATGCCATAGTTGTTGAACAAGGCTTATTCTAACACATTCTTTTATTGATTGCAGCCATTGCACTATTATTTTTGGTTATCAGAGAAATATTACAACAAATTTGCTTTAATTTTTCGGTAGATGTTAATTTATATAATATTCTTGCTTGAACCTTTTCTGAATTTATATATTTTTAATTTTCTAAGAAAAGTTAATTTGATGTCCTTTCATAATAAACACCTATGTGTGTGGTTGAATAGAATTGTTACACCAGTTAAATTAGTTGCACGCGCTATTGCTCTTGTTCGTTCTGTTCACGTTAAATATATGAAAATATGCAAATATAAAACTAGTAAAAAAATGACAAGGAAAAAGTTGTAAAAATATTTCCGGCACAGGTAAAGCCGTTTTCGTTTTTGCATTTGTGCTTACGAAACGTAAAAAATGCTCGAGTTTGCCTTCGTTTTTCTCAAACTTAGCACAATATCGTAAGAAATGCTCACCAAACGTAAGGAATTTCCTTAATTCTGTAAGGTTGATATTTCCCGTGCTTGCCGAATTTAGGACGTCTTACGCAACAATGTAAACATAAAATGGCGGCGTGTATAGGCCCGTTTGAATTGATTAATGTTTTATTCAATAAAATCATCTTTTAAATCTAATTTCTTCCAAATCGATAAACTCCGTCACAATAGTTGATCAATTATTTTTAATATAACCCATTTGTTATTTTTTTTTTATTTCTGTTTATTCCAAAACCACATGCTTCCATCACAACAGCTGCTTCTAATTGTTTGTAAACAAAAGTAAGGCTAGTATTCGAAAATCAAGGGGTCGATTATGCACGAAAATATTACGTGCGCTAAAACTGGTTAAGCATTTCTACAATAATTGAGCGTAAGCAACAAATAACAAAAACGAAAACGGTCTTAATTATTGCTGGACTTGGCCATGGTCTCGGTTGAATTTGACCGATTATTTATCAAAAACTGGCCAAGTTCCCGAGTTCGGGACTCGAACACATTATATCACTAATATATATATATATATATATATATATATATATATATATATTATATATATATATATATATATATATATTTATATATGTTTATATATATATATATAGTAGTGAGTATAGGTAGTGAATATATATATATATATATATATATATTAGAATGTCATATAAAGCAAATAGGGACTTAGAGCTCAATCCTATTATGTATTGAAACTTATGAAACAGCGTGCAGAATAAAGTGCGAGTGCCGTTTCTTAAAATTAATAAGGAAAGCGTAATTAAAATTAGACGATTTTGATTTTTTCTATAGTTGCTTATTTGCAACTGATTACTTAGAACTGCTTCTTTTCTCCTTTCAGATTCCCAATATGGGAAGATACTGAAGGGGAGGAAAAAAGACGATGTTAAAGTGAAGGTCAAATTAATCTTTAAGGAAAATATTTTTAAAAAATTTTGCATACTAAATTTTCATTTAACCTTTAAACGAGGTTGAGACATGGCGAGGGAGATAGAGATTTGGATAAGTATATTATCGATCTCTCTCCTCTACTCTCTCTCTCTCTCTCTCTCTCTCTCTCTCTCCTCTCTCTCTCTCTCTCTCTCTTCTCTCTGCTCTCTTCTCTGTGTGTGTATGTATTGTGTTGTCTGATGAATTTTAGCGTATAAAAAAGATTGTTTATATTATTGGCCCTTTAGCATTCTCATAGTTCATTTGATGTTGCCACAAGCAGAAAGTTTACCATCTTCTTTATGTATAAATAAAGGATGAGTCCCTTAAATTAAGGTTTGTTGTGGATTATATAGTATATATACATATATATATATGTATGTAGTGTCCATTATAATTATACATATAAATTTTAATAAGTAAAGTATTTACATTATATAGTAAATTTTACCGATCCATAAATATTATACTAATTTGAGGTGAGAAATTTATATATGAGTATATAGAATATAAGTAGTTGGGGACAAATCCTGGAGCCTCCTCCAGCCTTAATTCTGTGCAAAAAGATTATAAGAGGTTATAGATCTGTAAACTTGGAATATAATAGATTATATACTATGAGTGTATAGGACGAATCGCGTTGTAATATTTCAAGTCTGTTAGGATGTATAAATAAAGAGGGGTGCGTCACCCGAGGCGGTGGACGCACGATATTAAAGCCGCTGTACGCCTTGTGTGGCTGTGATTCTGTGAGTGGACTGAGTTTATAGACCTAACGTAGAGTTGGGCTCGGATGACGCTGTGATGAGCGTAATTCTCGGCTCGCGAGCTCGCGAGATGTACGTCAGCGCGCTGATCCGAGCTGCGCGCTGTGCTGCAGGGATACACAATAGCACGATATATTTATTATTATTATTACATTACGTCGAAGGAAATGATGATCACGAGTGATCACCAATTCTCGAGGCGTCTGTTGTTTGCTCCGACTCGTGGCTCCGCGTCGCGGCTGCGCGGCTGTAGCTCCTCGGGACCGCGGTTTTCGGTTACAGGACTACCAGCTCTGGCCGCGGACTGCGACGACCCCGCTTTCAATCAACGAGTGTGATGTTTATATATATTATTATTATTATTAATTATTATTATATTATTTTTGTTATTTTTTCCACCGCGAGTTTCTTCTTCGCATTCCGCGTTCAGTGTTGAAATTATACATCTACGTGGAGTTAGGCGTTGAATCGATATCGGTTCCGAGTATAAAAATAAGTTTGGGAGGGATGGTTAAGCTATTGGAGGTAACCGTCGTTCGTAAGGACGACTCTACGCCCCATGGGTCCCCAAAAAAGGGGGATCCCCCAACCCCAACTTAAAAAATCGAAGGTTCGTAATTGGCTAAATTTGGTGAGGAATCAAGAGTTTGAAGTTTCATAGACCAGTATTGGTATGTAATCTGATGAGTTGAGGCTTCGTTAGGCACCCGGTGCTGGAGCCCGCTGCGGTGCCGAGTTAAAAAACAACGAATATAACAACAATTATGCGTAGATCGTGGGTTAGTAAGGGTTATATCGAGACGTCGTAGTAGAACCTTGAAAATTGATGATATATAAGTCCGTAAATTACTAGGTGGTGGTCTATGGACCCCCACTTAGGGGCGGTCCTCGCCGACTGGACAAAAAAAGAGGCACAGAAGTCCGTAAAAAAAGACAAAGAGGATAAGAAATGAAGAAGGATGAAAGAGTAATTAAGGAAGGAAAGAAGACATAGATGAGGAAGGCTAGGAAGAAGAAGGAGGAGGTAGTAGGAAGGGACAGCGTGCACCTGGGCCTGGCTACGAGTTGGCGATGGCAGACAGAGTTTTATTAAACTATTTGTTGTAATGAATCCAATAATTGGTAGTGCTTTATGTCAATATGTTAATTGGGTCTGTTGATTTCGAAAATAATAATGTGGGAGTATTACATAAAGATGCCAAGAAAATAAGAATAAATACAATAAACATAAATAAATTTCTTACGATTTTATATTGTATTATAGCTTTATCAAAGTTTACGTCTTTTAGGCATACCCCGTAAAGCAGCTAAATCCACTAAAAATCAAACCACCATCCAACCCAGCATCCAACCTCCCTCCTGGACCATCTGTGATCCTATTGTAAATCTAGTGAGTTTTAAGGTCATCTTTTAACTTGGAGTATCGTTTGAAGTTAAATCATTAACATAAAATTAAGCTTCTGTATTATACAAAGAGTCAAGCCGATATATGCTGCGATACGTAACTCAATAAGTTTTGCACAAATTATTTATAGATAGCCCTTACCTGGGCTGCCAAGTTCCGAACATAGCATGCATAATAAGTGATAAACCCACCACACAGAGAAACACCAATTTAAC